>JAWNLW010000447.1:372500-456783 GCA_035042075.1 Drosophila macrospina | reverse complement strand
TATATCTATATCTATATCTATATCTATATCTATATCTATATCTATATCTATATCTATATCTATATCTATATCTATATCTATATCTATATCTATATCTATATCTATATCTATATCTATATCTATATCTATATCTATATCTATATCTATATCTATATCTATATCTATATCTATATCTATATCTATATCTATATCTATATCTATATCTATATCTATATCTATATCTATATCTATATCTATATCTATATCTATATCTATATCTATATCTATATCTATATCTATATCTATATCTATATCTATATCTATATCTATATCTATATCTATATCTATATCTATATCTATATCTATATCTATATCTATATCTATATCTATATCTATATCTATATCTATATCTATATCTATATCTATATCTATATCTATATCTATATCTATATCTATATCTATATCTATATCTATATCTATATCTATATCTATATCTATATCTATATCTATATCTATATCTATATCTATATCTATATCTATATCTATATCTATATCTATATCTATATCTATATCTATATCTATATCTATATCTATATCTATATCTATATCTATATCTATATCTATATCTATATCTATATCTATATCTATATCTATATCTATATCTATATCTATATCTATATCTATATCTATATCTATATCTATATCTATATCTATATCTATATCTATATCTATATCTATATCTATATCTATATCTATATCTATATCTATATCTATATCTATATCTATATCTATATCTATATCTATATCTATATCTATATCTATATCTATATCTATATCTATATCTATATCTATATCTATATCTATATCTATATCTATATCTATATCTATATCTATATCTATATCTATATCTATATCTATATCTATATCTATATCTATATCTATATCTATATCTATATCTATATCTATATCTATATCTATATCTATATCTATATCTATATCTATATCTATATCTATATCTATATCTATATCTATATCTATATCTATATCTATATCTATATCTATATCTATATCTATATCTATATCTATATCTATATCTATATCTATATCTATATCTATATCTATATCTATATCTATATCTATATCTATATCTATATCTATATCTATATCTATATCTATATCTATATCTATATCTATATCTATATCTATATCTATATCTATATCTATATCTATATCTATATCTATATCTATATCTATATCTATATCTATATCTATATCTATATCTATATCTATATCTATATCTATATCTATATCTATATCTATATCTATATCTATATCTATATCTATATCTATATCTATATCTATATCTATATCTATATCTATATCTATATCTATATCTATATCTATATCTATATCTATATCTATATCTATATCTATATCTATATCTATATCTATATCTATATCTATATCTATATCTATATCTATATCTATATCTATATCTATATCTATATCTATATCTATATCTATATCTATATCTATATCTATATCTATATCTATATCTATATCTATATCTATATCTATATCTATATCTATATCTATATCTATATCTATATCTATATCTATATCTATATCTATATCTATATCTATATCTATATCTATATCTATATCTATATCTATATCTATATCTATATCTATATCTATATCTATATCTATATCTATATCTATATCTATATCTATATCTATATCTATATCTATATCTATATCTATATCTATATCTATATCTATATCTATATCTATATCTATATCTATATCTATATCTATATCTATATCTATATCTATATCTATATCTATATCTATATCTATATCTATATCTATATCTATATCTATATCTATATCTATATCTATATCTATATCTATATCTATATCTATATCTATATCTATATCTATATCTATATCTATATCTATATCTATATCTATATCTATATCTATATCTATATCTATATCTATATCTATATCTATATCTATATCTATATCTATATCTATATCTATATCTATATCTATATCTATATCTATATCTATATCTATATCTATATCTATATCTATATCTATATCTATATCTATATCTATATCTATATCTATATCTATATCTATATCTATATCTATATCTATATCTATATCTGAAAGGGTATACAATATGCAGCATGGTACACATTAGTTTTTCCAGCATTTCGCTTAGTTTTCCCTTTTTGGGGCTATAAATAAAATCTTACATGTGAAGTTGAAAGCGGCGTCTGTTGCAGTCGTGAATTAAGATTAATTAAACTAACGGTAACTGTAACTGTAACTGAAAACTAAATAACAGTGAGTGTAAGGAGACAGAGAGAGAGAGAGAGAGAGAGATAGGGAGTAGTTCTATATTTTTGTGGTAGTTGACATGTGTGGGAAATAGTACACAAAATAAATGTTTATTTATATGGCGCGGCAAACGGAAATTGCACTGCGAGTTGCAAGTTGCGAGTTACTGTTGCGACTACAAAATGGCGGCCACAACGGTGCATGCCTCAACATAAAATAAAAAACAACTATTCACCTAGCAATGCAATTGGTTGAGTTCATTCGCAGTTTGTTTCGTCGTTCGTTACAAATTGTTAAGTGAATGGGATTTTAGATGGACTGTTGTATGATACATTAGTGAAGAGTTGACCCTTCCCTAAAGGTTTATAGCGAATAACTATTTTATAAAAACATATTTCTCTGGGCCGTGATATTCTGTTGTTGCACAGCCGGATATAGAAACAGGCAACGGAAATGCAGAGTGCAACAGCAGAGGAAGAGAGAAGTGTTTGCTTCCTGTGAGAAGAAGCCTTCAAGCTGAGCCTTCGTCATTATATGACTACTTTATTGAGAGCAACTGTACTTAACTGTATTCAAATACACTCACTTCCCATCATCACACTCGAGGATTTTCAGTTACCAATTCTTTAAGCAGCCAAATTATATGCAATGAAGAATCAAAATGAAATTCAAAGGGAAGCAAAACGAAGGAAGTCAAGTGCTGTTATTCATAGTGTACACACTCGAACGGGTTATAAAAAATTGCTTAAAGGTAACAGTAACGTTAACGGTACCCAAACAAACCATGCACATGTGGTCCACACACGCACACACACACACTCCCAGAGTCAGAACCACGTTCACGTCCTTGACAATCAATTCCCCGCGCACTCAATTAAAAAATATGCACAGTGCTTGCATACGACACACACATAAACCCACGCATGCACACACACACACACACACGCACACACCAGTGCACCCACACACACCTATACACACACAAAGCACAAACACACATAAGTCAACTGCTGCAGGCAATGCAGGTTAACTACTACAGAGAGCGGGAGACAAGGAGATAACTAGCGGGTGTTGGGGGGAATGAGTATAGCTCGAGGGTGCCACTGCTGGTGCTGCTGTTGTCTGCATATGAATGAATATTCGAACATTCGCATTTCATTTTTTGTTTTTTTTTTTCTTTTTTTTCGGTTTTATTCGGTTTTTTTCTGCGTCCAACATAAAACTTCATCAGCAGGAATATTGGCGAGAAAAACTGAAAGTCCCCCAATGTGCCAATGCTCATTGCAATTCCAATTGATGGGTATATCAAATAACCCATCAAGCTTGTTAGCCAATCATAACTTTCTTACGTACATTGAGCATGTGGAACGCTAATTAGCTTCATTAGCAACTGCAAATGATGTAATTACTTTCAATATTTAACTTGGTGCAGCGAGCAGAAGTGGAGCAGAGCAAAACTTAGACAGTTTCTTTGAAATTGATTAGAATGTCGAAGTTGCTGTAATTATATGAGTATCTTAGATTTTTACTCTCAGAATACTTCATTCAGTCTACGCACTTTAATTAAGCCTTTACTTAACTTGTCATTATAAACAGGGTAACAGCTGTAAAGTGTTAAGAGAAGCAACAAGAAGCGAAATAGTTGAGACTTTGTAGGTTGAGGTAACAGTTATACTTGGCTTATTTTCTAAATAAAGTAATTCGCATTTCTCTTAACTTCTTTTTTACTCCTTGTTTATTATTAAAGCAGAGATAGTTTCATTCAAGCGAGAAGCGTTGAGAGAAGCAGCAATCAACTCTACAAAGATCTGAAATCCATGAATAAGATTTTCTTGATGACAAAACGAGAGTGTAAGTTGCCTCATTTGATTATCTTAGCTTAGCACCAAACGGTTGCGTCTCTTTATGTTTTTATTACCTAAATATTGGTAATATTATATTGGCAGAAAGAGTATTTAAGTTTCGTTCCAATATGAAAAAAGGTTTCTCATTTGTTTCTGTTTGAATTTTTTTGTTGTTGCAATATTTTTGCAATATTCCGCCAAGCACGTAACCGTATTTGTATCTGTGTGTGTGTGTGTGTGTGTGTGTGTGGTTGAGTACGTATCTGGGTGTGTGTATTTGGATTTGAGCATCCTTGGGGTAATAGTTTTCCACGGTTTATAATTCCGCTCTTTTCGCTGTTGCTCTTGCTGTTGCTGTTGCTTTTGCTGTATTCATTCTCTCTGGTTGTTGTTGTTGCTGTTGTTACTGTTGTTGTCGTTGCATGGAGAAATTTATTATTTACAGGAATTTTTTCGCATCGTTCTTTCCTTGGGTTGCCGTCGCCTGCTGATGATTTGTGTGCTTGTGTGGTTGCCATATAAATATTAAAAATATTGCACAAATTCTCCATTCCCAAGTGTCCATGTGTTGTGTGTCTTTCTTTTCATTGCTCTCCATCGCCACCTACTACTCTTCTTCCTCTTCCTATTCCTCTTTCTCCACCCCTCCCCCTCTCACTCACTCTCGCTCTTTCACTCTCACAGCAGTAATAAAGAAAAAAATCGCGTTTTATACATTTTTTTAAAAAGTGTGGCAACGCTGCCAAATGTAAAATAATAATTTAGCCACAATAACAACACACGAATCGCATAGCACATGAAATGATAATAACAAAACTGTGCCAGCATTTTCCCAAGATATTCCACCGTTAACTTACCTCTTCCCCTCGCCAACCCCTCCCCCGATCAACCCAACCCAACACCACAGGAAGCATAAACATTTACATCTGTATGGGTTCGTGCCGCCCCCACAATCTTATGTTTAAATGCATGAGCTTTGGCTCTGTTACTTTGGTTTGGTTTGCTCTTCTCGTTTCGATTTTGTTGGGGTCCATAATCTTTAAGAGTCTGTCGGTTGTAAGTACGTCGATAAAAGTCTGCTTTGTTTTGTTTTAGCCTTAGTTAACAATGCGAGGATATGCTTCGTATTCTATGACTTATATATATCTATATATATATATAGTATATGTATTGATGAGGATAAGTGCTTGCGTAAAGTTCATTGTATTATCATCAGAGCTTTTTATAGGCATTGATACTGTTATCGACACTCCAATTGCTACAATTATGTGGGTATCAAAGATATTACTTCTTTTATTTATGTATCTTTTGTAATAAGAGTATTTTATTCATTTTTTAGATTTAAGTTTTCAGCCTTAAGCTTCTTTCCATAGTTATCGATTAAAGTAATCAGTGCCCCCTTGATGATATCATTTCAATCAGCGTATCTTAATCTTTTAACTTTGATTATTGCATTTATATTTATTCCTTCTTTTTTCGCACATTTGAGTTGAATATTTTACAAGTTTTTCTTTCACTTGGCATGCGACTTTTCTCATTTGCATCTTTAATAACCTCCAGCCGAAACTCTCACCTCTCTTCGGCTGGCTAATTTGACTGCTGACTGTCTGGCCAGAGCTACCCTTAGTCCCCTTCGTCTTAGAGCAATTCAATTGCTCGACTCAAAGTTAAGCGTCTGATAAGAAGAAATAACAACAACAGAAAAGTAGAAAAGAAAGGAATCCACATAATGCCTTTTGCTGTTTTTTATTGCTTCTCACTAATTAAAATAAACAAAATGTGCATTTGGATGTCAACGGAGCGAAGAGAGAAGAGAGAGAGAGAGAGAGAAAGATCCTGCTGCATGTCTGATGAGTTAAGATGCGTTGAGTTGAGTTGAGTGTTTGTCAATAGGGATATGGCTTCAATTTCAAGTGGCAGGCAGAAGTTGAGTTGAAAGTGCTTTTCGCTTTGATTGACGACGCCTCGAATGATTTTATGCGCACGAGCGGAATCGCACAAAAAGGAGACCTGCAAGGATAATGCGTGGCTGGTGCTTCCCTTTTATTGACACAGGCGCGCCAATCCTTTTACTTCACTGTGTGTGCTTATGTGTGTGCTTATGTGTGTGTGTGCCTGTGTATTTACCCAGCCAGGACGTGCATGCAGCCAGTCGCGTGTCGGACGAGAGGCTACAGGCGTCAGGCGACTTGCCACCGCAGCTGCTGCAGAGTTAATCCTTGTCCTGCTCAAATCAGTACAGTTTGAATCGCAGGCAAAACAACAACAATAACAACATGGTTATGCCACGCTATCCTGGCACTTGATCAACAGCTGCCGTTGTTCCTCAAATCCCAGCTGACAATCCTTCAATAGCTTTCATCTCCCCCCTCAATCGCACAATCGTAACTCCTTAACGCACTTCCAAGCCAATTTCATGTCCATTCGAAACTAATACCCGTAATTCACAACACTTTCACTTCATCATCGCATAAAAGGATATGCGAATATGCGAGCACTAGCCGCCGGCCAAAGGGATTCTCAGCTGGACGTCCACAACGGCGTAAGGCACATTTCAAAATGATATTATGCAAATTTTATTATTATTTTTATATGATAAACCGCAATATTTCAACGCTTCGCAAACTGGAAATATATAAACAAGGCAACGTACAGCGTAGTTGCTCCAGCGATTCTAGGACCTTCTGTTGGGCTATCAACGTGACCACCCAACCACCAAACCACCCAAGAGCCAAACCACCAACTACTTACTCCAGCTGGGCGCACATTTTTGGCATTTTTATGAGTCATTGACTCGATTTCTGAAGTGCTTGCCGGGTTATATTTACGACTATAGTGGACTCTATAAGATTCTCTTACGCAAATGAACCGAGTACCGCTGTGCACATGTGTGTGTATTGTGGGTGTATGTGTGTATATGTGTGTGACTTTAAGCACTTGAATAACTTGCCATTTGGGCACTCAAATAGTTGGGGCTTTCTCTTTATTATTTTTATTTTTTTGTAGAGCTGCTGGGATCAACAGTTTGTGGAGAAATCCTCGACTATTTAAGTAATTTGTTGAGATTTGTTGATAAGACATTCAGACGCAGTTATCTCTTTGCACTTAGCTTCTTTTATAATACTTTAAATATTTGGGAAATATTCGAAGAATTTAAAATTATTTTTGTTTAAATTTTGTTTTTCAATTGTAATTTTTAACATTTTTTAATAATATAAGATATCAGTCTTAACAGACTCCAATTTAATCTACACTAATTTACTGAAATGTTTACAAACTTTTAATAAATGCTACAATTCAGTTACAATTTTGTATTTAATAATAATATAAAATAATTGTCTATGCGATATATTGTTTTATACTTTAGGAATGTCTAAATAATCTAAATTTTATAAAATATATTTTTAATTCAATTTAAAGGTAAGAAAAACATTTTTTCTTTGTGCAATTCTTAAATAAAACCTTTTGGATTTACATCTGTCGTCAATAAGTTGGATCTATGGGCCATAAATCATGCACAAAACAAAGTAGAAGAAGCATTTTATAATGCAATTATATTTCGTATTAGTAGAAAATTATAGCCGAAAATAATGGAGAATCATAAATACGTGCAAAAGCCAAAGCAATCTGCCGTAATATATTGTGATATACAATGTATGAGTTCATGTATTTTAATGCTGCTGCTGTTTTACAACTTACGGCTGAGACAACGGATTTTACAGTGCGCCTTGGCCAGTTCCAGTTCCAGGACCAGGACCAGGTCCAAGTTTTACGAGTCTTATGAGTTTTTGGGCCAAATGCAAATGCAAAATGCCAAATAAACGGAGGCCGCAAATAAATTCTCGAGGAGCAAATAAAAAAGAAGCCAAAAGTAAAACAACATACAGACAAAGTACGAATGTACTGTAAAGAGAAAGGCAGAGAGAGAGAGAGAGTGAGAGTGAGAGAGTGGAAAGTATGGGAAATGAAAAGTCTAAGATTTGATGCCGAACGCCCACTGTTTTATTTTAGAAAATTTATTTAAATTTTGATTTAAGGACATCATCAAACATTTTTTACGTTACATAAATTTTCATGCTTGTTGCTGTTGCTTTGTCTCACTCTCTCTCGCTCTCTCACTCCATTTGAACTTTCATTTTGTAAAATGGACCAAAAAATTTGTATTACAACTTGTTGGCGTTGCTTCATTTTTTAATACCCTGCACTCGTAGGGTATATTGGTGTCTCTTTTCGGCTGGCACCTCTGCATTCCATTCCCTTTTTCAATCGTATCTTGCTTGATCAGAAGACAGACTCTACTCTTCGCCCACGCCCTTCTCTCACATTAGCAGATTTACTGAATCATTTAATTTGCTTTCATTAGTTTATGCATATGCTTTTGGGTATCTACTAGTCGAGCATTCTATACATTTCTTTCCTTTTTCAATCGTATCTAGCTTGATCAGAAGTCAGACTCTACTCTTCACACACGTCCTTCTCTCACATTATCAGAGTTGCTTAATCGTTTCATTTGATTTCTTTTAGTTCATGCATATGCTATTGGGTATCTACTAGTTGAGCATTCGCTGCTTCCCATTTTTAAAGCTTTTTTTCCCGTTTTTATTGCTGCTGTCATAATAAAAATTGCTGCGGCTTAGGCGGACGATTGCCTCGACTTCCGTTGAGGCAAGACAAATTAAAGACATCAAAAATTATAAGGCGTAAAAATGGTCAAGTGCTTCGGAGCAAAGCTTAAAAACGTCTCCAAAATATGCAACGATATTCGAATAAAACAAAAACTTGTAAAAGAAATGGCCAAATTGAAAATGGAATTCAAAACAAAGTTTTTTAGCCATTTGAGTGAGTGTAAGAGAGAGAGAGAGAGGGAGAGAGAGAGAGAAGGGTAGAACGCCGTTGATAGGATTTGAAAAGAGGATTTGCGGGCAACTGACTGGAGAGGAGTGGAGGGCTCGGGAACCGGGGCATATGTGCTGCGTGCGATATAGACGTCACAAGGTGTGCTCTGGGCAACTTTGATTGGGTCCTTTACATAAGCGTTTAATCCTATTTCGCGGTGAAATGCATAAATAGACAAAAGGCGGCGGGGTGAAAATGCTGAATAAGATGCCAAACCATATGGCATGGTCACCCTAAAAATTCACAGACAGCACAAATACTGATAAAGAGAGAGTGAGAGCAAGAGAGCGAAAGAGAGTGAGAAGGGGAGAATGAAACACAGACAGATAGCCAAATGCAATTTTCATGTCACGTCGCATTTGGCTGATTTCAGTTGGAGGAGTTGGGGTTTAGTTTAAGGTTTGGCCATTGCTTGTTTGGGGGGGTGGCTATTAAATGGCTATAGACATATGACCATGCATGTATGTCTGCATATAAAAATGTATTTCAACTAAAGCCCAGCAACACACAATTGTTTAATGCAACGCGACATTAAGTGAGGCTTTGCCCGACGAACTCTGATAATGACAACCCTTGAACACGTCACCTTCCCGCCGTCATCCCGCCCAATCGTCGACCCAAAGCCAACTCTGATCCCTCAGCGTGGTTGGCCTATTTGCATAAACGTACAGGGTACAGTTCAAAAGGGGGCGTTTAAGGATTAACTACGTTTAATGCGCAAAATTAAAAGCATGTTTAAGGATGTTTAAGGATGTGCTCTCGGCACTCTCAGCACTCTCAGCACTCTCGGCACTCTCAGCGCTCTCGGGGCTGGGCGAGTGCTCATATTCATATGTGTACTCACTTTACTGGCTTTTATTCGAATGAGCGCTTCAAAGGCACACCAACTCTCTGGCTTTAGGGCATTTTAGTGGAACTCACTGAGGTCTCGTTTCGTCTGATCTGAAACTGGGTTCCGGTTTACGCAGCTTCAGTTTATTGTGCATATAATTTGCAACGGGGTGGGGTGGGGTGGAAGCGGCTTAGCCAAATATTAAATACATTAAAAACTGACAGCATTAACAAGCATTCGAGTAAACAGAAGACCTTCTCCATAGATATTTAAATTGGCTTTACATGTGGCTCCCATTTGCTCTACACTTTGATGTAGCCGCAAACATTAGACAATGCTCAAAGCAAATACTCTTTCATTTGCCACTTACCATACCTTAGCTTTATGATCCGTCTTGCAATTGTGGAAGGGCTGTCGTTAGTCATTGGATTATTGCTGAAGCTTTAGGCAATTTATCTGAGTCACGCACTGAGCATTGTACTTGCTTTCAAATGGGATTTGCATATTAAAAAACCTTCGTGAAACACGCAATAGTTCAGAAACTAGATATTAATTCGTATAGACTATTCATACTTAACGTGAGTCATTCCATAGATTCGTGTGTCACGAGGGAGAGAGCTTATAGGACTTGGGCCTGTTGAACTCTGAGATAGACAAGTTCCTGGAAGACACAGATTATTATTCTTATTGTGCATTGTCAAATCCCAACATTTTCCACTGAACTTCGAAACATTCAACTTCATATTTTCAACTCAATTCAAGTTTTCTGTAGAGTTTTGAACGTTGTTTACTTCCAAACTTCCTAATAAATAATACTCCCTCATAAGCTGATTTTGTTAACTTTTTATAAGCATTTTCCAATCAATTTACTCTGATCATGAGCACAGATTAATTCGAAACTAAAGGTTGATTGCCGTGGCGTAACCCACAATATCTTTAGGATTGTGAGGGAGAGAGGGAGGAGTATTTGGATAAGCAAAATCACAATTGATTCGGCCATTTGATGCTAAAATGCTAAAACTGTTGACAATGTGACGATAAGTTGCGAATATCGTCGGGGCAGTAGTAAAACAGCAGCAACCACATGGAGTTCTGCGCCTTTGTCGGACTATTAACATGGACCAGGGATGTGTTCGCAATCGTAATGCAGTGTGCAATGGGAGTGGAGAGAAGGAGCGAAGAGAGCAGGAGGGGGTAGAGGGACAGCGTTTATCGTTCAGCGTAATTGTAATTAATTTCCTGTGATTTTCATTTCGTTTTTAGCCGCACAGAGCGAGCGAGAGGAGGAAGGGGCATTACGATAGCTGGAACCACCCTAGGAATCCCATTTTTGGCAGTCTATCTCGCCTGTCGACTGTCGCCTAGCAACGTTCCCTCGTTGTGCCCGTTTTTAATCGTCAATCGATAAATTTGCGTTAACTGTCAGCGACTTGTTGTTGTCGCTGTGTCCGCGATTATTTCCACTTTTTTCTCTCTCGAAGTTCAGGATTCGGAGTCGGATGCGGAGTTTTGCAGTTGGAAAGGTCTGACTGGGTCTCGGTGGTTGCTCATTTAATGCGATTAGGTTTAATGGCCAGTGTGGACGCTTTGCTGCTGCTGGATTTTGGTCCTTTTCCTTATGATTGCCCCAGCAGGATATCAACAGAAGTCAAAACTATCAAAGCTCGTCATGGGTCCCTCGGATGGACCATAAAAATCGCCTTAGCCTAATTGGATGATTGATTTTGGCTCAGTCACGATGCTGGCCAACTAATTTGGCTTGCAAGCAGCGTGTTCGTTTGCAAAATATGTTTTTAATATGCAAAAACTTTTAGCCAAATGGCTTTTAACTGTCATTAACCAACTGTTACCTCAGCTCAAACTAAAATGGCCAATGAAATTTTTATGACCCAACGCCAGGCTCCCTCCTCTCTTGCTCCATCTGCTTGCACTCCCCTCTTTGGTGCTATCTGCTGCCAGCTGTCACACAGTTGCTTTGCTTTGCTATCTCTCTCTGTCTCTCTACACACACACACACACACACACACACAAACACACACACACGTACATAAACAAATTGTATACGAGTGGAAAAACTTGTATCCTGCAGCCATGCGGAGATGTCCCTTAGTTTGTTGCGACTTCTTTTTGTTGTGGCTCTAAAATGGTTTTTAATTTTATTAGCGACACGGTGCACAGTTGCCATGCTAAATTAGTGATGCACTGTGCGAAAATGTTGGGTAATTTAATTAACGCAAAAGTTCCAAAATTGTTGATTTACAATTGCGCAAATGTTGCTTAAATTTTCACTGCATTTACTTTCGCTTTATATAAATTGAAATCTCCATCTCTAACTCTTTCTCTCATTATCTTCCTTTATACTCACGAATATACTCAAACAAGTATTCACTTCATAACTGTAATAATCTGTTATGAAGAGTCCAATTCACTTGACATTTCTTTCGCTTGTTTCTCTCATTCGCCAACTTCTCACTGTGCAATGTCCTTTCTCACACTTTGTCATCAGAGCGTTAGCTGTGTCCCTCCCTCGCCCACCACTTTTTGGCCACTTAGCCTGGTTAGTCCACAAGCTATTTGGGCACCGCCAGCATTCATTTAGCAAACTTAATTTGAATCCGAATCCGAATGCAAATCCACTTTTCCAATTCTTACCTAATGCGTGTCCTTGCGGTTGTCCACAGGATGAAGTGTGTGTGTGTGTGTGTGTGTGTGTGTGTGTGTGTGTGTGTGTGTGTGGCATGGTGTCAAGGCTCTTGTGTTGGCATTAGAATTTTAATTTGGGTTCATTTCGCGCATTGCAGCTGTTGCACTGCGCATTGCACCGCTGAGCCACTCGATCCACAAGTTGACCAAGATTTAATTGCATTTTGAGTGCTCGGTTATTAATAATTTATGAAAAAAGTCGACGCTGTCACAAAGTTGGCAAAGTTTTTAATTATTTGCGCTAGAATTGTTGTTCTTGTTGCTGTTGCTAATATGGCGGCGAGTGGGGAGCTTGCCTAGCGTTTGCAATGCTGGCCACAACCGCAGCGAATTGGCAATTGCTGCAAATGGCCAACAAGATGGGAAAATGTGGCAATGAAAAATTGTATAATTGTAAATTGCAAATGGAGAAAGGAGGAAGGAGAAAGGAGAAGGGGACGGAGCTACGCTTAGTGAAGGCTGGCTGGTTCTTAGGGGGAGGGGCTCATGGTGGGTGAGTGAGGGGGAAGGGGAAGGGGATGGGGCAGAGGTCTGGCAAGCAGCACGTGCAAAAATGCGTTCAATGTGCGGACGCAAACACAAACGCAATTAAGCACGGCGTCAATGAGACCTTCCAGGGGGCTCTTTGAGCAGCAGAGAGGGAGTGGGTGGGGTGGGGTGGAGTGCAGAACACGGGGTAGACCACTAAAGCCTTCACGTCGCTGAAGCAACGGAAGCGGAAATAACACAACAGCCGACGACGACGTTGGTCAGAGCCGAAGGCCGTGTGAATGCATTTGCAGTTTAGGGCTGATCCAGGAGTTTGGATTTCAAGTTTTGGGGTTAACAACGAAGTTTCGTTTGGAGGGGGGTAGAGGAGGTGGGAGGTAGAGGATTTCGCCTGCTGTTTTTGTTTAGCTAACATTGGTCCAGGAAGACCAGAACGTTGGGTTCTCAGACGACCGGTCAGCGCGGTTTTGTAAAACGTTTAATTGCAATTTGAAAAGCAACTGTCGAGGCTGGAGAATGGGCAAGGCAAGGCAGAAGGGAGAAGGGACTGGCAATTGCAAGGGTTGTTACTGCTAGCCAGGATTTATTGCTTTTAGGTCTATTGCATGCAAGGTCCGGTCTGTCATGGCGAGATGGGGCAGTAGTAGAACGCTTGACGGTGTCGGTATCCGAGCGTGGTGACTGCAATTGAGGAATTTCATTTTGAAACATTTAATTTTCAACGTGCAATGCTAAACTGACACCAACCCTTCGGCTATTTGGGGGCTGTGGGGGGGTTTAGTAGGCTGCTGTTGATAGCTGGAATCGGATATGAAAGCTGTGTGTGTGTGTGTGTGTGTGTGATGGAGGGGGGGAATGTCTCTCACAGTCGCTTGTTAAACATATGTTTTCATTTGTAATAATTGACAATGCTCTCCCTGCCTTGGGGTTTAAACGCCCCTAGTATGTAAAAGTAGCAGCCTGCAGGTGTGTGTGTGTGTGTGTGTGACGAGTGTGTGAGGTGTGTAATTGCCAGATTGTTAAAACATTTTACATAATGTGCCAGATCCATGACAAATTAGATATTGTCATCGTTACACCCTTCACCTGTTTTCGAGGGAGTCAAATCTGAAAACTTTCAATGCTTAAAGATATATGTATGTGTATATAAGGATATATGTGTGTGTATATGTGCACATATACTTCAGGTTTTACTCTGAATCTCTCTGTTTATCAGTTGCTTCATTGTTTGCGAATAAGGAGAAACATAATGGAGAATTTCCTCGCTTAAATCTGATTACAGCGACATTGCAAGCGTTAATTTTCATGACCTGAGCCCATTAAAAGTAGGGAAAGGGGGTGTAATGGGCTTGTGCAGATATATGTTAAGGAAGTGTCTCCAAACCAATTATCAATGTGGATTGTTAATCAAGTTTCCTGCGTTACATACACTTGCACAAAGCTATACTACCCTTCTTGGTCCATTTTACTGGGTACAGAGTATGACAATCGTTTGTCCATACACATATGCTTCAAGTGCGTATACTTTTCTGCAGACAGTGGCACAGGGTATCACAGTGTCGCATGCACCTATCTGTAGCTTTTCTTAATATTATTTCTTTGTTTTTTTTTGTGCATTTATTCGTGTGGCTGGCATTGTCCTTTGGCATTCAGCGGCCGTTGTTATTGTCGCCGTTGTCATTTTGAAAGCAGATTATGCATTACGGCAAACGCCTAACAAAAAGCATCCTCGTCGCTCTCTTTTATGACATTTCTGTTGTCCCTTTTTCAATTTGTGAAACGAACGAATTATAAATGTAAAAAACTCAGTCAACTGTGCGCTTATTGTTGTTGTTGTTGTTGTTGTTGTTGTTATGGGGCTTTTTTGTTACCCCATAATTAATATATGTACGCATATATATCCCTGATGAAACAAATTTGAAACCCGAATGGGTAATGTAAATAATTGTCGAGACATTATAATGAAATAAGGCTGGAACAAAAGTTCGGGCTGTCATACATAAATGTGAAGCTTAAACGTGAAATTCAAGTAGAAACATGTTGTTTCCGAAATGTGATGTAATATTTGCAAAAACTTAAAGCTATCTCTGAAGGATAAACAGAGTTTCTCCACGAAGTTCTCATTCAACTGCAAAGCTAGGCAAATCGTATCTAAAGTTCCTAATGTGAAAGTATTCAACTATCTATCGTATAATCGTATCTTCGACTCTAACTTTACCACAAATATATGACATATATATACCTATAAATGATAATCCTCCAATGATTTGCAGTGCATGAAGTGATCGCATTTATTAACAGATTAATTGATTAAATTAACAACAATCGCACATAGTAGGGTATCTACAGTTCGGCTTTATCGGTCTAACTGCTGCCCTGTCAGCTGTCGCATGAATGGAACTAATGACACTGTCATATAAATTGTTATAAGTATGGCAAGAGGAGTTATAAAAATGCCAAGGAGAGACACAGAGAGAGAGAGAGAGAGAGAGAGGGAGGGAGAGTGATCCTTGTTGTCCTTGCTGTCATTATAAACGTGCGCTCATTTGCTTTAAATATCCTCAACATTGTGCGCCACTAAATTAGGCAACGTCCCTCCGTCCAGTGCCTCTGGTCCCTTGACCCCTCGCGGCCCGGCACTGCCCTGCCTTGTTGACCTTTTGGGTATCAAGTGGAACCGCTGAAAAGGGTTGCCATCACGGGTGTCACGGGAGTTGGCAGGAAGTGTAACGCAAACTGAACGACAATGTTGACAGCTGCTTTTTTTTGTTGTTGTTGTGTCTAAGAAGTGGGTAAGGGGGATGGTCGGGGGGTGGGGTGGGGAATTAGTCAGCGATGTCAGAAATGACGACACATTGCAATATATCAACGGCACTTTTTGGCCATGTTAACAGCGAGCAAAGCGACAACAACGGTTTTAACCCCGTTTTAAACCCTTTAACCCCTACATGCCTGAAGTTGTTTCTTGGCCAGCGCGGAGTACTTCATTAACTTGGCCGATGGTTCTCGACTGTCGGCTGTCGGCTCTCGGTGCTTGTTTGTTGTCTGATGCCTAAACTGCACAAATTCATTAACGCGTTTATTGCATTTTAATTTAGCATGTCCTTGCCAGTGGAGCATGCACAAACATGCACAGGATGTGGTCGGACAATGAGGCATGAAGCAGAATGCAGAAGGACGAAGGCAGAAGCCACAAGGCTGAAGGCAGAAGGCGGAAGGCGTTCGTTGCATTTCGTCACATTGTCAAACACTGGAGTGTTGTTGGCGCAGAAGGGGGTGAGGATGTTGATGAGGAGGAGCCTAAACATGACAGCGCTGCCAGGATGTTGATGACCACAAGGATAAGCACCGCCCCAACTGCAGCGACAAGCAACAGGATGCAATGTCATATTGCAATTAGTTTAGAGCCACGCTAAGACTTGCGGCATGTGCGGTCAGCTTTTAGTGAGCAATTGAGCTCTCCAATGCACAGGATCATGGCCCAGACAGTGTTGGCTATGGGCGTGTCCCACTGTTATCCTTTGCCAGCCAAAACATCAATATTCGACAGGAGTGCAACTGGCAGCTCCTTGTTCGCATCTGCTCAAGCGTTGCCCAGCTTAAAGTAATTAGAGCGCCATTTTCAAATGCGAGTGTGGAGTGCTCCCTAGCAAAAGAGATACAAGCGAACTGTGTGTCCTCCTCCCGCAGGACCTACTCCTCCGAATGGAACTCATAAATTATGTGCCGCAACTTAAGCCGTCTGCTTCTGCTGCTGCATTGTCCTTGTGAAATGAAATGTCCGCCTCGCATATGCAACACACATAAATGCGCAGCTTTAAATAAACATGCCTCTGTCATATCCTTGGCCAGGACTCAGCTGCATTATTACGGCCAAAGTAAATTTATGTACGCTGTTAATTGAATGCGCTTCGGGTCAGAGCATGGGGTCAGAGTGCCAGAGCCCAAGCCAGAGCCACAGCCAGAGCCAGAGCAAGCTTTCGGCTTTCAGCTTGGAGAGCTTTTTTCGTGCCGCACTCTGCATAAATCCGACATTTATTAAAAAGAGTCGAAATGAGGCGTATCGATAAATGCATGCAGATATCCTTACGCCATTCCTCATTCCATCTCTCTCTCTCTCTCTCTCTCTCTCTCTTTCTCTGTCCTTCTCGACCACTTTTCATGCTTCATAATCAGCTGGATATTGATAACAGCGGCACAGAGCTGTAAACACACACACACACATGCGACTCAAGGATATGTCGTATTGCCTGCAGATCCTTTGAGCATATGCGCAAATGAATGCCAAGGGATCTGACACTCTTCACACTGTGTGCACCAACTGTAAATACTGAAGTGGAAAAAACTACATGTAAAGTGCTTTTACAACATTTAAACATGAATTTACAAATGGCAAAGACACATTACATGAGTTGGCGAGATCGAGAAAGAGCTTAGGTTGATCATTATATAAAAGAAAACTGTATTCAAGTTAGTAGATTGTGTTGTATGTACTTTTTCATACCTTATTCAATTAGGTATTGATATTATACTTAGTTAGGCAACTATATCTGTCTGATGTAGTCGCTTTACGCATATGTTTGGCATCTTTAGCTGACAGCTACTCTGGCCATAAGCCACTGGGAGTATTTGAAGCGTGAGCTATAAACCAATTTTATTGAGGGCCCCCAGAAAGAAATGATGTGGAGCAGCGTGTGGAGAGAATGGGAGAATCTCGACAGCGAAATAATTCCCAAAACATTCTCGAAATGCCACACTATTTGATAATTAAGTAGACTCGCGACCTCAAGGCGCATAAATCACTTAATTAACTTGACGACATTTCGCCCAGACGACGACAGCCACAGCAAGAGGCACACACAGAACCAGAGGCAGAGGCAGTGGCACATGGCTGTGGCACATGGCTGGGGCACATGCAATGCATCCTTGAAAATATTTCGAAAATCTGGGAAAATACGAAAAGAGAAAAGTTGAAGAAAGCGCTGAATGAAAATCAATGCGAAACATTTTGAAAAACAATCAAAACTAAAACGAGCACAACGAGGCCCCTGGCGACGACAGCTCGACGACATGGACAGGCCGCCGTGCCTGGTCCACTGGGGAGCCATCAATTCATCAAAATGATGCGCCTATTAATAGCTGAACTTCAATAAAACACAAATACCATTGCGGGCCACTTCAAACGCAATGAAAGCAAATCGAAACCGAGCCGATTCTCTGATCGAAATGGTCTCGAGAAACGTTGACATTTGTGGGGATCTGCCTCACGTTTGAGAGCACACACAGTGGAGCACTGAGACACTTGACTATGTCAACGACATTGTCGCTCCTGTTGCTGTTTCGCTTGCCCCCCATTGCCACGCCCCATTTGTGTTGCAGCCAATGCGCTGGCCAAAAAGTCACTCAGCCATCGCATTGCGTCGCCATGTTTTAACTCTTTCCGCCGCAACAGGAGCGACGCCCTGACACGCCCCCCTTTTTCCAAGTGATCGACACAGTTGCCATATGGCTGTTGTTGTTGTTGTTGTTGTTGTTGCACACACACTCACTGAATGCCACTTCGCATTCACATGCTTATTCATAAATTCATAGTGCCAAATGGGCGTGGCAAGGGCCACATAAATAACCAAAGCTGTTGACACTCGTCGTTGTCGTCGCTGTGAAAATATCATTAAAAAATCAAATATCATAAATGACAGCATTGATTTAGCATACAATCATTTGATTTTATTATGAAATAATTGGATTTCATATGCGAAGCTGGCGTGTTCCCAGAAACGGATTCATCAGCATTTCAACAAGTTCTGTCGCCGCTTTCACAAGGCGTCGAAAGAGAGAGAGAGAAAAGGTAACAATAAGAGACAGAAGGAGAGATATTTCCATAGAGATAGAGAGAGAATTAAAAGAAGCATAACAATTATTAATAATTATTAATTATTTTGATTAGTTATTTGTCTTTGGAATCGTAAGAAAACCACAAGAGATTCAACAAATAGCTCCAAGTGTGGCAATTCTTCTATTTGGCAATGGCGAAATTGATGCGAAAGTGCCTTCCCCCTTTCTCTCTCTCTCACTCTCCTCTCACTCTCTATCACTCTCTCCCCCATTTGTCGAAGACAAGCTGAAGTGACTCTGACAGCTGCTCCCTGGACACGTGATATGCTAATCTCACCTGGCAATTGACAATTCGCCTGTCTTCAGACAATGAAATTTTGTGAAAATTGAAATGAAAATTGAAATGAAAATGAAAATTCAACAACTTATAAATATAATATAACATGTGTGTGTGTGTGTGTCTGCGTGTGTCCTCGGTGTTGACAGTTCTCGCCCCGATTACAACTGTCCCCCGGCTTCTATTGCTGCTGCTGCTGCTGCTGCTGCTCCTGTGGTGGAAAGCAGGGGGATTTATTTCTACTTATGCTTCTGCTTCAGCTTCTGCTTCTGTGGCTGACACCTCCTTGGAGATAATAATGGAAGCACCCCAAAAATGTTGACTGAAGCTTTGGCTCTAGTCGTAAATTTATCTACACACACACACACACACACACAGTGTGTGTATAAACAAATATTTTTCTTAAATATGAGAAATTTGTGGATGTTGCAGCTGGCAAAAGTGGGCGGTGCTTTCCCCTTGCATTGTCAAAAATGAAAATTGAGTTTGTAAAGTTTTCTCTCTTCGGTTTTCTCTGATATTTCATTTGTTTTTTTCTTTTTTCTATTTTTTTTGCGTTAGGGCGTATTTTGATTTGCCTATCTTCGGTGTTGTTGTTGTTGCTCTTGACTCGAGTGTGTCTGGGCGTGTGGGCGTTTATGGGCAGCGGCATGGGGCACGGGGCATGTGGCAGTGGGCGTGGGCGTGGTCGTGCGCCCTGTTGTCATTGCTTGTTTTGCCGCTGACATTGAGTGCTCGTCAATGATATGCAGGCTGAGTTGTTTGTGTTGTTGTTGTTGTTCTTGTTGTTGTTGTTGTACACAACAGCATTATGAGTGCCTGTTTACATGATGCTTAACACAGATGTGTGCTTATGCGTGTGTGTGTGTGTGTGTGTGCGTTGAGGACAAAAAATTGAATAAAATGCCGGTAGAATTTAATTAGATTTTAATTGAGTTTGGCGAAGAGGGTGTCGTGTCTGTGTCTGCAAACCGAAGGACTTTCAATGATTAATATATGCCTTAAAGCTGTGCAAATCAGCAACCTCATTATTTGCATTATTATTGAATTTATTCATATCATATTTCATATATACGCTCGCATTTTACACAATAGATTTTCGCTAGATCTGCATTTCTTAATCTCATCATTGTTCGCTTTGGGCGCCAAATCGAATTCCCCATAGATTCCCTAATAAATCATAATTATTTCTATTTATGTGGAAAAACTACAGCTCATATATCATCTGTTGCTTGTGTAAACTGTAAAAAGCCCAATTAGCTCTGTTTTACTTCCAAATCGGAAGTGAAAGAACGCATCAAGAGGCTGCCAACTCAGGTGCCCTCAATCATGGGCAATCGTTAAAAAGGTGCCTCGAATGACACCTTGACCAACAATTTGGGGTCACAAAGTGTTGCCGCTAATTGGCAACGAAGTGGGAAATGAAAACGAAAGAAATAAAATGAGAGAATCAAATGAAAATTGGTTAATTTAACCGAATAATATAAGAATGCTGAGGCAGACTGCTGAAAGCAGTTAATGCGCTTATCCAATCATAAAACAGAACTCAACTCAACTCAACTCAACTGAACTGAACTCAACTGAACTGAATTTGTTTGGTTATTAAGTCGTTAGAAGGGGCGCCGCTCTAATGAGAACAGGATGTCAGTATTCGGGTTGAGTTGTCATGCCACAAATCACCTGGGTATACAAAAGTGTAGTACACTCGTAGCTAGACAAATTTCATTTTAATTATAACTCTAACTCTGACTCTGACTGTGACTCTGACTGTGACTCTGACTGAATTTATCTGCAATTGCTCATCGGGCAATTTCGATATGCTGCTCATATCCTGGGGTCTCTCAGCTGGGATTGTCAGTCCGTTGTCGACTTTGTCTTAATAAATGAATACTCAAATTAGTTGTGTACAAATCTTGTGCAAGTTTTTGGCATTAACACCTTTCAATCCCCCCAAACAACGTTGTGAATGTGTGGTTGTGTGACTGGTTCGCTTGCTTACTTACAGCGTACAGTGAAACCTCGCTAACTTTACCTATGTGCTGTAAGAAATCTCGCTCGCAGCTCTTCAATAGCTTACAGCGAGTGCTCACTGTAGCTGCCGCACGCAGAGGCACAGGAAATGTCACGGATGTGGTGACTACAACTTTTTCATTTTACTCGCCGTTTTATTCGTTTTGGAATATGCATAAAAAATTGGTATTAAAACGTCGCATGTAAGACATTAATCAGCTGGTAAAATGGCAGCAGACAGAAGCTGCGGCAGACATGGAGACAGAGAGTGTGTGGAGAGGGGAAAGGGGGCAGTCGAGTGGCCCACAAACAGACAGAGGCCAAAATCATAAACAGAGACTAGGTAAAGTCAGTGAGCAGCAAGTTGAGCGCTTGATTAATCTGCATTTGGACTACTCCTCTACTCCTCTCAGTCTCCTCTCACTCTGCCCTCCCCTCTACGTGCTGTTGCTCCTTCGGCTTCCATAAGCTGCTTGTCTCTGCTGGCCCGCAAGATTGGAGCTGCTACCAGTTCAGCGGGCTGCCCAACCCACTTCAATGTACAGCACTTCACAGCACTTCACTTGACTCGTCCCGACTCGACTCGACTCGACTCGACTCGACTCTCTCTCTCGGGCTGCTGTTTATTTTTGAGTGGCCACACAACATGCATTTGCCGCAGAGTGAGATGAACAAAGCGGGCGAGTGCAGGTGGAGGGGGAGGGGAGGGAGCGACATACCAAAAAAACAATAAATTCACATTTGCTGGGAATTATAAATTTCATTAAAGTCATTAGAATGAAGCGGTTGCCCGACTCGAGCAGACAGCAGACACAGCAGACAGAGACGGACTGAGAGACAGACGGAGAGACAGAGTGAGGCACAAATCTTGCCACATTCCCTTACCACAATTATTTTGCATAGTCTTTGTAGACCTTACACAAAAGTGATGTGCCCGTTGATTGTTTCTAGCGTCTGTAGGATTGAGTGATGAGATCGAGAATTCTCTGGCACACATGGCCCCCCTCTTAGAATGCGATAACGGATCGGAAGATTTTCCAAAACATTTACAATCTCAATCGGAAAAACAACGTGTGTTGAAATATGGAAATTTCGAAATACGAAAACTCTCAACAAATTTCCCTTTGGATGTTGTTTCTTAATTGTTACTATAACTAGTGAAAGCTAGTTTCACTTTAATTGATATATAGTTGCCAAACTTCAGGAAGACAACATGTGCTTGGGAGGGGGGAACTTTGGAACACTGCAGACAGTCTTTAGACCAGTTGCCAGATCCCAGAAGTTGGACTACTCTTTGCAACTAAATGCGCCGCATAATTCACAATGAGTGATTCTTAAATTGTCCATTAAGATAATTTTTACGCCAGAATGCACAGGGGGAGCACAGCCAGCACAAGTAGCAGAGGGAACTGGCAACAGACTAAAGACAAACCAGACAGACCAGACGGCGGCACAGACTCTTGGCAGAACTGTGACTGTGACTGGAAGTATGACTGCGACTGTGACTGTGAAGTAGAGGGGGAATAAAGAGAACTGGCCAGGGGGGAAATCGAAGCTGGAACTGGAACTGGTAATGAAACTCTTGCTGCTTGGCACGTTTATCAATTAGGGCGCAAAGTCCTCACTCTATGGAGCCGCTAATTATCAGCAAAATGCCTACACATGGAAGATGAGATGAGTTCTCTCTGGTTTCTCGTATCGTAGATGGTTTTCTGGGCCACATTTGGCAAACGTGGAAGTGCAGTTGTTGTTTCTTTATTCATTGTTGTTGGGATGCGTTGGGGCCGACAATTTTTCACGCTTTTCTTGCGGTTGCGCTCCAGACAGAGCAACGTCAGCCCCGATGCTCCAACTCCATCTCCATCTCCAACTCCAACTCCATCTGCAACTTCAACTTCAACTTCTTGCGGCCTATGATTGATGTACACTTGATGACTATATAACATTGTATGATTTCACGAATTGCTCGACAGTTCGGCATCTTGGCAGCTGAATCTAGGCATCTACCGAGCTGAGAGTCGTACGTTGGGAGTCCCGGGCTCGTTGTCAGTCGGTAGTCATCGGGGCCAACCACATGGCTCTGTTTTGTAGGTGGACGCGTCTTTAATTAGTTTGCCGTCAGTTTGCTCTCTTTGGGGTTTTTTTCTCCTTGGTTTTCACTCATTTGCCTGGCGTTAAAAATGTTGAATAATTAAAATTTCTTGGAAATTTTATTGGCTGCTTTGTCGTCGCTCTGCCTTTTACTTTTAGGCAAGACAGTAAATTGTTGTGGTCGCGTGTCTGTTGTGTCTTTGATTTTTCATTTTCCATTTTCATTTTTCAACATTCTGACTTCGTTAATTATTTTTAGAATATTTCATTGTTTTAGTTTCTTCATTGGAAATTCGTAATTTCGTGCATTTCTCGTGTAAAATTTAGTGATTGTGACTAATTATTGTTGTTGCTGTCGGCATTCGGGATTTGTAATTGGAATTTACTTTTTGTTTTATTTTAAAAGTGATTTTAATTATTTATTTGGAATTAAATATTTGATGAAATGCATATTTCAATTTAATTTAATTCTTGATTATTTATATTATTAATGAAAATAGAAGTAAATGAAGGAAACTGAATGAATAATTTATTCAATACATAAGTTAAAAAAAATAAAAGAGAAAAAACAAACTAGAAGTTTAATTCGTTTATTTATGTTAACTCTTGTAAACTAAACTAAATGAACTCGTGCTTAATTTATAGTTTATATAAAATACAAGAGATATTAGAAAATTGGGTAAATCATCGTTCATTGCAAATCTTAGCAAGACTGACGAGCTCATCAGACTGATAAATGATGTGCAACTTGCAGCTTAAAACTGATCCGCATGCTGCATTCCTCTCTCTCTCTCTCGCTCTCTCACTCACTTGCTGTGTCTCCTTCTCTTGGCTGTCACTGGGCATTTAGCCAACAGGTCACGTACATCGTGTCACTGCTGAGCGGCTGCCAGCCAAATTGGCTAAAGTAAAGCATCCGCCGCATTATCAACAACTTCATCAGGGACTCGATGGGGCCACTCTGGAGTTTGCACTTGAGGTCTGGCCTACAATTACAATAAACGAATGGTGAATTGCGAGTGGCGAGTGGCAGAATGGCAGAATGTTTGGCAAGTGCAACTGCAACTGCCACAGCGAACTGCAACTGCAACTGTGGCTAAGACTCTGGGTCTTTCAACGTTTCTGCAATTTTCCTATTGAATTTTTCCTTTGAGCAGCTCTTGGCCGGCAGTGAGGCACGTGCTTCGACTGCCAAATGCCAAAATGCTGACAGTGTTCAACAATGTACAATTCGTGGCTGAATAAGGGGTGGGGGGAGAGAGAGGGGCGTTAGCATTATGATTGATAAGTTCGCTTTGTGAATTTTTCATAAATTAGGCGCACAGCTGTGTGCCAAAGGATGGCTTGATAGTTGCTTCATAGAATGGGAGAGATGGGAGATTATGATGGAGCTGGGATGTGAATTGGGGGCTGGGGGTAAAGAGATTGAGATTGGGGGATAAGGGCGAGTGCCCAATCGTGCGTCATTTGTCTATTTTAATTAAAGAAGCACCAAACCCAATAATACGATGCTTCAATCTGGCAATCCTTCAATCATTCCAGCTACAGCTTGCTGTGCTGTTAATCAGCTCGGGATTTCGATGAAATTTTAATAAAACCTTAAACATAAATCAAATCAGTTAACTGACCGCCAGCTGTGCCTGACTTGGACCTATTTGCAATTGTTACCACTTAATTATTGTTGCCAAGACAATCTGGAGATTCAAATGAATGGAAATGGTATTGAATTAGGAATGTCATTCAGTTTATAATTAGCTTATAGTTAATTAATTGCATTCGTTATGCATATTCCATATGGCAGCAGTTCCCTTTGAACTTTCTCCTACCAATTGGCCCGCTTTTAAGTTCTGACCTTCCTCCTCACAGTTGCAAATAATTAAGTGCTCTTGCGACCAAATCCATTAAGATCCATAAGTGCAGTTGAGTTGGTTGACATCCCCCTTCAGTTGCACATCCGCTGCAACTGGCGTTTATCAGAGTCGCAATCCCGATCTGAAATCAAGACGACAATCCAGCAATAACAGTTGACAACTGTCGACGGTTGGACGCACATTTAAAACGCTTGTCAAAATTGCATAAACTGCTGTCAGTTTCTTCAAGTCAAGCGGGTTGTGGGAGTGCTAGCGACTAGCTAATACCCTATACCCTCAATAACTGATGACTAACAAATTTGTGATTCGTTTTTACTGAAACTTTTAGGATATGCAGTTTGCTGATTTATCTATCAATGAGCAATTGAATCTCACTTTAATTTGGCAGTTTAGATCGAAAGTTCTTTACTTGACTCCAAGAAACACAGAAAGTTTCTTGTATAACTTTATAAACACTCAGTCTGTTTTGGCCTCTTACAGGGTATGCAGAGCACGTTAATGTAGGGAGTGGCGGCGATGTCGGTGCTCTACTCGCTTTTCACTGGCAATTAATGCGAATTTCGACAATATAATTAAAGCGGAGTCTGGCTGACAACTCGTCTTGCGTCTGGCCATTATATTTAATGAGAGAGAAGTGCAGTGCAGGAGTAGCTCTCACCCCTTCCTTAAGCGTTGAAGGATAGAGCAAGAGAGTGCGAGAGAGAGAGAGTGCGACCCGTAGACCAGACTCAATTCATTCACTTTTGATATTCATTTGCATTTGCATATTTTCACATGTCATTCGGGCCGTCGCTTTTGGCTTTTTGGCGTTCGCTTTTCGCCTTTTGTGTAACGCAATTGCTGTAGACAGCCACTATGCGGGACGCGGCTGCGGCTGCGGCTGCTGCTGGGGAATGGGGAATGGGAACAAAGGTGCGGTGTGGTGAGGGGGGGCCTATCGCATAATTAGCGACAGACATTGCTGCCTGACAAACTCTTTGAAGCTGCCTGCCTGCCTGTCATCTGTCTCCCTGTCTCCCTCTCTCTCTTTGACTCCGTCTCTGTCTGTGTTTGTGCCTCAACAAAAAGCAAATCCACAAAACATGTGTGTTGTTTATTTATTTGTTTATTGTTGAATGTCTTAATTTATGAATCTGTCAAAGGGGGAAACCTGCAACTCAGTCCAACTAAGCGGTTCTTTTGAGTTTTTCCTTAGTTTGCATCTCTTTTACTTTTGCCAGCGACAGGCGAAAGCGATTCATTCATACTCGTATTGCTAATGATTCACTCTGCTACTCACAAATGATTCATGGCAAAAGGTGCGTAAAATCTTGATAATACATTTAACAGAATTATCTCGATAAATTTATGAACTCCCAGCTCGAACAACTTTTACTACAGCATTCGCCTTGCAGGCAAATCAAATAATTGTAATCTCTTTCAAAGTGCACTTTAACAATCCCCCCTACCTCCTCTCTCACTCTCTTAGCTACGACCCTGACTGGCTGATTATATGCTGATGAGCACGTAGATGATTTTAATATAATTTCTTGTGCAAATGCTAAATGCATTTTTGGCAAAGTGCTTGGCAAACTGCAGGCCAGGGATTACATTTCTGGCACTTTTAATTATGTGTACTTCAATGATGATGATGCTAATGATGATGCTGATGCTAATGATGATGATGTTGCCGATACTAATCTTCTTAGCCCCACGGGCCAATTGAAAAATGCGAACATTTTACATTTACTTACAATTCTAGTGCAATGCTTTTCAATCAGTTCAGAGCATAGAATGCATAGCATTTCTTGAGAGGATTACAGAGTATGGAGCTCATTGTTGTGGTCTTTATCTGATGCTCAATTTGAATTGAATTTCAATTGTATTTCATTGTATTTGCAACTTGTATTTTACTAAGTTTTCTTCAAGAAAAATATACATTTTTCTATCTTTGGTATTATTCCCTTCTCTTAGCTTCTCTCAAAGATCTAAAATCTATGAGGTATAAGAATCTTGAATACTCACAACAGTGTCATAAGTAATCATGTTTTTACTGCAAAAGTCCTCTAGCAGTTTGCAGTTTACTTGAAGTGAACTAGCTGGCAGCGAATTCCCAGTGCTGTAGTTGGTGGTGTTTGCCAACACTGGCAGTGGCTCTGCCCACTTGGCCACTTGAGAACGCTTTCCGCTTGTCAGTTGTCGGTCGGATCTCAGCTCATCGCTGGTTGGCCTGTTCGCCGTTGGTTGGGCAACCGCCAAGCACTTGATAAATTGTTTACTTTCAAATTAATTACGCAGTCATTGTTTTCTTGCAGGCCTAGGCGGAAGTTCAGGCGCTAGCCGCCAGAGGGCGGCACTGTTGTTGTTGTTGCATAAATCAAGTTAGCAGCGCATCGTCGCATTTCAACACTTGCTTCCTCTATCCGGTTGGCCCCACCTATCTCCCTCATCGCCATTTCGCCGTGTTGCCATTTGCCATTTGGCGCTGCCCTTTTGCTTTTGATCGTGGCAATAAAATTGCCTTTAATTACGAGTAGAGGCAAAGTTCCAGTTTGCCGATGGGCCGGCAAAGTGCTGATGCTCTGGAAATTGCATCTCTTGTCCGTTCACGTCTCTTCACAAACTTCATTGTTCTGTGCATTTTTGAGCTCATTAAACCAACAATTGCAATGGCTGTAGTGCGTTGCATGTTGCTATTGTTGTTATTGCTGCCACAATGTGGCGGCTGCTGTTGCTGTTGTTGTTGTTGTTGCTGTTGCAATCAATTTCCAGCTTTCAGAACGAACAGAAAGATGCAAAATTGAAATTATACTGCGGCGTGGCACATCATTAAAATGCATCGAGTTGCACGTAATGGGACGAACACCTTTCAGCAAAACTTTTGAATGGAATTTCAAACATTTGCCATCATTGTGCCATTTACCAACACTGTAAATGCGGCATGTGGTGCGCTTGCAAGTTGCAAGATTTATGTTTGGGAATTGCCTATGCAGCGCATGTGAATGTGAGCAAAAAGCGTTGCCAGACCGTTTGCCAGAAATTTACATAAACAGGATGTGGGTGTTGCCCCAACAAGTTTCAACACTGAATGCGCTGCAAAAACAAACAATTAACAACAACTTGGTAAACTGCGAAATATACCCAGTGAGAGAGACGGTGAGGGAGAGGGGGAGAGGGAGAGGGAGTGGAAGAGAGGGAGTAGGAGAAGCAGCGGGGAATGCGGTGGACATGGCAAACAGACGGGGAGGCAGAATGTTAAGTAATGAAAGGCGAAACACTATAAGCGTTGCCAGAGCGACTGAGCGTGAGTCCTCTGAGTGGTTGGAGGATAGTTGGGTGATCCGCTTATGGCCAAAGAGGGAAGCTTTTGAAGATGTTTGTCTAAGAAACTTTCTTAGATCTGGAGTTGATACCTATCTACAATTTGGCTACTTTAACATTGCTCCAAGTTATCACAATAGACGGCACAGTAGACTCCCACAAAATAGAACAACTTGGCTTTTATATCTTTCTAATTTCTAGACATTATAGAAATTACTTTTAATTAGTTATCACCAAAAGGACTTCAGTATTGCATTTAACATAATTAATACTTTAGTTGCACAAGTTGAAAGTATTATTTTGTTATTTTGATGTTCTTCACTTTGTATATCAAAACAATAATCGGCTTCTACTTGTGGAGGCTTCACCGTAGCCACAGTGAGTGTGAATAGTTGCATGAACTTGATGGAATCCCGCTTCTCTCTCAGCGGCTGCACGCTTCACTGAGGAGTGACAGAGAGCAGAGCTCAACTGGTTGGTGGCAGGCACACACCCTATGGTGAACTTGCAACATGGCGCAAGAGTTTCGCGATGATCGTCAAACACAAATGGTAACAATCAGGCGAAGGCAACGAGTTGAACGAGTGGCGGGTGCAATCAACATGTTCGCTCGACGACAGGTGAAAACTTTGTGCCGCCAATGAATGTGGCTGCTGTCCGCTTGCCAAAGTGTTGTTGTTGTTGTTGTTCTTGTTGTTGCTGTCAGTGTCAGTGTTATTGTTGTTGTTGTTCTTTTCTTGTTGCCAGAGTCCGGCAAGAAAAGTTTTTGCTTTTGACGTAACGTAACGTGTTGTCGTTGTTGCTGTTGCTGTTGATGTTTGTTGGTTGGCTGCTTGGTTGACTGTTGGGCAACCAAGCAAACACACACACACACACATACACACACACATACAATTTGTGCATTAAAATTTTATACGCTGCGTTGTTGTTGGTTGCCCACTTTTTGGCTTTTTTGCGTTTTCTCTCTCGCTTGCAATTCCCAGTTTGCAATTGTTGTTGCTGTTGCTGTTGTTGCATTGCTGCTTAATTTGTTGTTGCGCTTGTGCGGTTCACCTTGGCTATTGTTATTGTTGTTGCTGTTGCTGTTGCTGTTGTCGCCTGCCACATGCAGCTGGCTACAAAATGGCGCTTTGCCCAGCCCCTGACATGTGCCCTCAGGCAACTGTCCCTGCCTCGCCTGCCAACTTTTTACGAGGCATCAGGGGCAGTTGAGTGGGAAAGAGAGCGCGCCACAGAGAGAGCAAGAGAGAGAGAGAAAGAGAGAGAGAGATAGAGAGGGTGGGGGGGGGCGCTTACAGCTATATCTCGTTCCATGAAAGTTGCTTTTAATTTGGCGAAAATTTAATTAATGCACTGCATTGCGCGAGTTTCGCGCAAAATAAAAGTGGAAAAGTGAGTGCTGATGTATTCGAATTACACGGACAAGCTCAACTGAGCACTTGAACGAGCCTTTAACAGGGTAGATAGCGCTTCACTGATAACAAGCTGACACGTTTTAAGCCACTGCTTGCAAATATCCTCAATTATGCTTAATTCTTTAACTAAAGCTTTGAAATATGGCGGAGAAAAGTAATTGTTAATCAAGAGATATGAAAATGGTTTTATTTAGACGAAAGAAAAGTTAATTTTGCTATCAATCTTAGCTCGCTTTCTTTTAATTATCTGGTTAATTTCTTGTAATTTCTTTATGCTAAAGGTGCTCTAATCTATTTCCACGTATAACATTAAAATACTTAATATTCCTAAATATTTGAAATATCTTCTGTATTCAAAATGCAATTCTTCACAGCATAATTTATATTTTTAGATCAAATAAAAAGCCTTTAATACTCCATGCGTCTGATTTGGAATGCCTTCCTTTAATCAGTTCATAGTTTCCTAACTCTGAATTGCGATCCCTTTATAGCGTGAAATCACTTGCAACATCTTCATATTTCACGCTCGTTAATCCCATCAAATGTAGAGAGGAGCAAACTCTTGTTGAGTGCAACATTTGTCCAGCTACCGCAACCACAACCACAACCACAGCCACAGCCACAGCCACAGCCATAACCTTAACCAGCAGCAGCACCACATCATCATGCAAATGGTGTCCACGCATATTTAATGCTCTAACCCCCTTCCCTCCCATCCCCCATCCACACTTCTCGCATCCCTGCCTTCGTTCCTAGGAGCAGCGTAAAAAAAGCTGAATGGAAAAAGTTGAAAGCTAGTAAAACACTTTTCACGATCGCTTGGCGCAGTTGTGGCATGCAACATGCAGCCAAAAAAAAAACACACAAAAAAGAAAAGAGAAGAAAATGTGCAAAAGTCCTGTGCTATTGCCATCTCGCTCTGACTGCATTACGCTAATTAATTCTTGATATATGGAAACTGTGGCCAGTAAAGGCGCCCCATAAAAACGTGGCATTCAGCATTCAGTGGCAGCAATAAAAACAGCGGTACTTGCCGCACTGGCTGCTGCCACATTTGCCCCGTTTTTTGTTGCTTGCAAGTCTAGTTTTGTTTCTTTTTTTCATCATTCTTAGCTGGCGCTGTAAATTCATGTGGGCAATTAAAATTTAGCAGGCTTTAAGGCTGTAGCAAGTAGTGTCTCCGCCCCCCTCCACTCGTCCTGTGGCAGTGACAGATGCCGCGGTTAAAGTTTAATGACAATGCAACAACAACACAGAAGAAGAAGAACCATAATACACAACAGTTATTGCAATAGCAACATCAAGAGTGAAACGGGGCAACAACAGCTAAGGAATAGACTGGCAAAAAGTGGCAGCGAAAGTGAACAGTTGCCAGCGTCGTGTATCCTGCAGGATGCGCATGCAGCTCCTGTTGCTTTCACAAAGGCGAAGAAGAAAAAAATGACAGAAGGGAGTGGAAGAGTGTGTTAGGGAGGGGCAGAAAGGGGAATAGACATCTGTGTCATGCTTTACGCCAACGCATGTGACAGGAAACCATTCGCAGCAACCGCCAAAATGTGGCAACAACGCAGAGACAACGACAACAAGGCTGGCAGCTTCCGCTTAAGCGGATGCTGTGCCTCCCTCCCCTCTCTCACTCTCTCTCTCTCTCGCTAAACGCACTGGCAACTTTCTCACATATGCATTTGTGTGTGAGCTTCTGGTCTTAGTCTCCTTCGGCGGGTGTAGCGGCAGGAGGGGGAGCGGAGGCGTGTTGTGACTGCGGCCTGGGCGACACCAAGCGAAAGTGCGCGGAAGCAATAAAACATAGATGAGAGCAGGGAAAGGGGGAGCTAACTGCCCAGGGGAGGCAGGGAGGGAACAGGAAAAGGACGAGATGGAAGTAGAAGAGCCGAAGAGTCGCTGTGGATGCTACCAACTCTGGCTTGTTGCAATTGCCAAAGGAAAAGTGGAAATGTAGAAATGTGGAAAGTAGAAAGTAGAAAGTGAAGCAGGAGCAGCATGTTGCAGTTGCACATTAGATGCAGCATTTGTGCTCAAGTGCCGCAATATTTGTAAAGCGCAGGATGTGGCAGACTTTTTATGCAACTTGCATGTGTGCGTGTGGCAAGAAGGCAGCCCCGTTTTATTGATGGTCAAAGAACGCGAGCGTTATTCCCATGCGAATTTGCTGGCTAACTTTAAATGCCAGTTTGGTAATTTGGTAATTGCCTAATGACCAGCTCGCTGAAGATCAGGTGCTATCATGATTTGGAGTTTGGCCAACAACAAAGGACGCAACAACTGCAATTTGATGAAGATATTCAGACATAAATGTCTAGAGTTATTGTCTGCCTGCCCACAAGAGTCAGACAGGCAGACTGGCAGACTGGCAGACTGTCAGACTGTTACAGGGTAGCGGATAGCGGTTAGCGGGTAGAGCAGCAACAGAAGGTGCTCAGTTTGGTCTACCGAATCCGCTTTGGGTTCGGCAGAAGAACAGCTGCCAATACGCGTACTATTATGGCCCCGAGCTGATCTTGATCTAATTTAGGCGTATTAGTTGCCCAAGAAACTGTTGCAAACAAAAGACCTTTTCGGGATGCCAAGGATCAGGTCGTTTTTTTCTTCTTTTTTTTTTTGGTATCCTGACTGCGCAGATAAGGCGCTGCTAATGGCTTCATTAGGCTGAAGTCGGCTCAACTCGGTCGACTCACATGGCTGCCACATGCCGAGACTGAGTCGAAGTCCGATGCAATCTCAAGTGGCATTTGCCTTTGAAGTGTTGCCGATGTTGATGATGTTATCGATAACTGTCGATGACGATTCATTTCGTAAGTGCAGCAACTGTACGTCAGCTGTTTGATTCATGTCGGGGCATAAAAAAGTTTAACATTTTCATATTCATTTCCATTCGCTCATCTCGTGCATAGGAACAGGACACGCGCATGAAACTTTCCCAAAAGGCACTTGGAAATTGTCATAAAAAATAAAGATGAAAACTGTTTGGGGGCAAAGCTGTTTTAAGAGCCTAAACAGCAACAACAACAACAACAACAACAGCAACAACAATAACAAAACAAACTCCATGCGCTGTATAATAAAGTTGGAACAAAACATTTCATTTTATAATTTTATTATGCATTTCTTTAGCTTCTCATTTTCATTTCCATTTTCATTCTCATTTTCATTGCCCTGCCGTCTGTTGCGTCTCTGACTCATATTAATCAGGGAATGTTGAGAGAAATGCTCGAGAAATTCACACCTTTTGGCCACAACAATACAAGAGACACTGTAGGCAACAACTGGTACAACTGACAATATAAGGGGATTCGAGGGATTGGCCTGCTTTATGACCGCTCCTTCACTTTTATGACCACTTTCCTATGAAAAGAAATTAAAAATATATATACGTATAAGTATATATTTATATCCATATCGTTTGTATAGACGTTCACTTATTAGATTTAGATATGACCAAGAAATCATTTAACAAAAATGCACAATTTATGTTGCAGTTGTTCTGCTCTGTGGCAAGTGTCGTTAAAACATATTTGGGAGCTGCCTCTCCATTTGGTATGCAATGAAGTGCCCCGGGCACAATCGTAAAGATTGAGAAGTGCACATAAAATGTGTAATCGTTAGAAGTACTTACATGCATAAAGAATTTTCTATCCAATTGAATCATTCTCTCCAATTCCAAGTCCCTCAGATACTTTTGATTACAGCGTATAGAAAATATCATTAAAATTGCTCGTGAACTTGAAGCAGCATGGAAATCGTCAAGTTATTTGAGATGTGCAGCAATTCCATCAAGAATTTACAATATATTTGGTCACATATATCATTTTACAGATGCAGCTATTATAGCAACTTGCTGCATTTATGATGAATTTGAGATGAGAAATATTAATTGTTAGTTCAATTTGATTCAGCATTTATTTCTGTTTTGCACTTGACAACATTCGACTAAATAAATAGTCGCAAAATGAGCAAAACTAAATTGTAATAAGAGTATTCAGAAAATAATATTGTCGTATTCGTTTAGGCATAGATTAAATCAGCAGCTCTTTCAGTGGAAAGTTAGAAGTATATTCTGAATTATGCAACTTGCTAGAGCCAATTCTGGGAGCCAAATTGTTATCTATTTGTCTATTTATTATCTATCTATTGTCTATTTATTGTCTGGTGATTTTTTTATTTTCTGAAATTAACTTTTATATAGAAAATTGATTTTTATAAGGTTAAATCAATATAAAGTAATCATTCTTTATATATTTGTTTTAGAACTTGTTATAGAATATTATTAAAGAGTAAGATTAAAAATTCGCTTAAGATTAAATATTACTCTTTTAAATATTACTCTCACTTTAATGTTTAGATTAAGATTAAGTATTAAATATTACTCTCACTTTAATGCTTAGATTAAGTATGTTAATTATGTATTTGTTATAGAACTTGTTATAGAATATTATTAAATCTTAAAGATTCGCTCAATTCATGATAAATAAATGCTTTAAATATTACTCTCACTTTAATGCTTAGATAAGTTAAATATGAATTTGTTATAGAACCTTTTATAGAATTTTATTAAAGAATACGATTAAATATTCCCTCAATTCTTGCCAAATAAATGCTGATAAGTTATGTATGTATATATTTGTTATTGAACTTGTTATAGAATTTTATAAAATCTTAAAGATACTTAAAGATTCAATTCTTGCTAAATAAATGCTTCCCTCACTTTAATGTTTAGATTAGATAAGTATGTATTTGCTATCAGTTCTCTCAGAATCTATAATTAAATAAATATTCTAACTTATCTCGCTATTGTTAATGCAATGCCGCAAATAAATATTTATGAAATCAATAAATCTCGCGCCGTTCACTTGAACTTGTTATTTGGCGCAGCAACGTCACATGCGACTCCGTGGCGCAACGGTAGCGCGTCTGACTCCAGATCAGAAGGTTGCGTGTTCAAATCACGTCGGGGTCATCAGTTTGTGAATTCTTTTTTTTTACATTTTTAAAAAGAGCTGAAAGCATTTCATTTAGAAAAGATTTGGTTTTTATGCAGGGTCCTTCTATTGCTTAACAAGTTCACACCAAATGTTCACACCAAATGCTCGAAATGTTTCCTCGAAAGGGTCACATTGTTGTTAGACGTGTGAAAATCGAAGACCTTTAGCGCCATATTTGATTTCCATTGCGCAATTCACAATTTTTATGACACTTAATTGCATTTCGATGGGCAATAAAAATGTTCAATGGAATTAACGACAGGAAGTGTGAAGAAAACACGCGTTCAACATAACATAATTAGCGTCTTCTTTGAGTCGATAGCGGCCCATTGATTCTTCCGCCAGAGGGCGCCACATGCCGACAGACCTGTTTATTCACACACAAAGGAGCTAAAGAATTTGTTTGATATTATAAATATTATAAATTGCATTCCACTTTGCATTGCAAATCGCATTCGATTAATTTGTAATTTCATGCTTTGCATTTTCCACTCATTATCCATGAAAAATTACAAACGAGGTATGATAGGCTTTTAGAACATTCCCATATATTAACTCACGCTGCTTTAGACGCTTCACAATGTAATGAATGAGTACAGGGTATCTATGCGTTGATAATTCCCCGGCATTTGTGCCATTGCAATGCTTGTAATATTCCCTGATTTTGCATAATTATCTACGCTACAAATGTTATATAAATTGTTTTGGGGAGCAGCTAATTGAATATTTATCAAATGGATTTCGAGCTTATGCAAATAATATGCGCAAATGTGCAACGAATGTTAAATAAATGAATGCAGATTTGGAATAGCATACAGAAGTTGTGTATAATCATAAGTTGAGTTGAATTAGCTCAGACAACGGCGGGGGCAAATGCGGGCTGTCATTTGACACCAATTGATTCCATCGATCTGAATAACATTCACATGTGTAGTGAATGCATTCATGGGAATGCTGAACTCAACTAAACTGTTAGATAATCGCGTCAATTTGTTTCCTAATGATGATTATCATTCTCCAAACAGATAACGATCATAAGTATTTGCAAGAGAGTACGACTTTGAGTTTGAGTTGGAGTTGGAGTTGGAGTTTGAGCCTAAGTGCTCGATTTGTCTACCCATCGGAGGGAATGAGCTGCCAGCTCGTGTGCCACGACAATGAGAACTTCATTAGGATAGTTGCCTCTCCTTTAAGTGGCTGCAATATAATAATAAGTATAGGGCTTGGGTCTGCATATCTATCTATGCATTGTCAACAACCTTACAGTCTCAGACAAATATGTTCAAGTGTGTTTCTGGTCGGCCACTTGAAAGCAATTAAAAATCCTTTAAAATATTTCCTTATCGTGTTAAACGACTCTGTTGATAGACGAGCATAGGCGTAGCTGGAGCGTTATCAAAAGGATGTAATAAGAAAAGTAACTTGATGAAACTACTGGTTATAAGAAAGCAAACTGATATTTCGCCTGGGTATCGTTACAGTTCTGGCAAACTTTAGTTGGAGAATAGTGAGAGCTAGATAGATGAACATTTATTTATTTTGAAATACTTTCCCCTTTCTCAAAAGTTCTTCTTTTCGTCTTTTTGTTAATTTCAATTTTTTTCATTTAAGTTAGTTAACACTCGACATGTTAGTCTATCTTTTGGGATATCAAGGCTTTCATTTCAACCTGAATAAGTTTAAGTTCAACAATTTGTTCCATTTTCCTAAGCAATGGAGTTGGCAGAGCTCTTCTATCAGTTGAAGCGCCCCCTTGAAAGCTACGCCTCTTGCATTCAGTAGGCGCCTTCAGCATTTTGTTGGCCAAGTGCGTTACACGCAGCAATTTAAGTGTGCAATTGTTCAAGCTCCTTGAATGGCTCGCGATGTGCCTCCGGCTCCAGCTGCACATACGAGATACTCGACTCGCTGCCTTCTTTGTCCAGGTATTTTGCGCAGGCGCAGCTCCAATGAAGCGTTTGTCGTTTGTCGTTTGTCGCTTGTCGTCTGTCGCGCTTATCGCCACGCACTTATCTCAACGAGGGGACTGCCGGCGGAGTAAGGGGAGCAGGGGAGCAGGAGGCACAGGAGAACGTCAGGCCTTAACGCTTGAGCGATTGCGGACTCACACAAGTGTCGCCAACGACTGAGGCCTGTTGCCTGCCTGGCTACAATCATGCATGTGCGAGTGTGCGAGTGTGTGTGTGTGTGTGTGTGTGTGTGTTTTGGGTCTGCGATGCGATCTTCCTGCTCCTTGAGCATGTTTGTATCTTAATTTTTGAAGCGCACATACGTGGAATTCAAGCTGGAGCTGGGGGAATGCTGACACTGCTGCGACGAAGCGACTGTGCGACTGCGCGACTGAGTTACGAGTTGATGGTGCTGAAAGTGACACAAGTCATAAATTCCTTTTGTTCTCTGGCTCCTTCTCCTGCTGCTTCCTCTCCTTCTGGCTTGCCACAAACTGAAAACGTTGACAATTTACCCTGAATGGAATTGGCCTCGAATCTCGAGTCTTGGGTTCGCTTGCCTCTCGGATCTTATCTCTATCTATGTCTATGTTTAACGATCAGCGTTATGTTTGTTACGTTTTCGATCGATCTTTCGATGGTTCGTCCGTGCGTTCGTTCGTTCGATCGGTAGCCCTGTCACTTGGTCACATCCTTTGTTTATTTAATTTAGACAGTTGTTATTTTGTGTGTTCCCTGAACAATATTTGAAATATGATTTGGCGCCAACGATTGCAGGAAGTGTGTGTGTGTGTGCGCTCAGGTCAGAGGTTGGTCAGGTATGAGGTACTTATTAATATTCCACTTGGATAGATTCTACGCTCACTCGACAACTTGGTTTATGGAGCAGACGTGAGGGAATCTTTGATATGATAAGGATATAATATTTCACCAGTTGACTCACACTTTAACTACTTGGCCAACTTGGCAGCGCTGCTGACCATGTCAAGTCCCATAACCTATTAATTTTTTTCTCCACTTTTTATTCGCTTCATCTCTGCTGGTTCTCCCAGGGGGGGAAGCGTCATAAACAGGACATGGCATGTTTCATATTTTTCCGAGAATTGTAGAATAATTGTTGTTGCTTTGTGGCATAAATATATGCATATTTATATGCGAATTCATTTCGTGTCCATTTCAAATGCAAACAAATAACAAACCGAACAGCAAACAGACTGAATGAGACAGAGCAAAAGGACCACTCAAAGCTATCAGCTAATTCCCCAAATCCCCGAATTAATAAAGCCGAGTACTCCGAAATAACAAACAGCAAGAACACGCGATTGGGAAATGAATAAAAAGTCGGGCTGACAGTCAACAGGGCGATTTACGAATTACGATTTACGATTTACGGCTTACCATTTACATTAACTGAAGATGCATCTGCTCGACGGGCACAATAATAATTGGGAAACGAAATTAGTCCATGTAAACAAACATGTCAACAACTAGCTGGAGTCTGGGAAGATGTCAAAAGTAGACTCCATAAATAATGATGCAGACATGTTATGAGAGTAGTAGGAGATAGATTGAGTAGGGAGGGGAGAGCACCTGCCAAGGAGCTGTTTGTGTTCTTAGAAACCTTTAGGTTAGCCACACAGTTCAAGCCGAAGTTTTATGGCAAGTGTCAACACTGAATTCTTCAAACTACCTTCGATCTCTTCATCTCCTTTCCTTACTCTCTCCCTCTGTTGCTCCCTCTCCCTCTCCCTCTCGCTCGCCCTTTTCATCTGCCTAAATAAAGACATTATTGATGCCCAGATGCGAGCGGATAAACCTTGCATAAGACCCTGCCAAGTAAGCTCAGTCTCCAGTCCCCAGTTGAGAGACCCAGCCAGGCCATATGATCAGATAAGTTTAGATGCCTCGTTGAAGGGGATAAACGGAGTTGAGCTGGGTATGTGGCCAACACACACGCGATGCAGCAGTGTTGCCACCGAGTGGCACCACATGAAGCGCAGCTCACTTTCAATAATTTATAGATGGTAGTCAGGTGAAGTCTTGTCTCAACTCTTGTTCCTTTCTGGCAATTACCATCAAATGCAGTCAAGAGTCTTGTTGACATGTTGTGTTACATTCGCTCGCTCGCCGCCTGACATGAGCTGTTGAAGGGGCTGGGGAGGTGGGGAGAGTCCCAGAGAACTTGGGGGTAATTGGATACTTGAAGCAAGTGAGAAACCCATCGAGTGTGGATATGAAAAATGTCTGCGATCGTTGGTAATAGATCAATAACCCAACAGATACGAAGACGGAAAATGGGAAAAATTGTAGGTATTTATTTATAGAGAATCTGCAGCGGGGTTGAGAAGAGATTAGCTAGAGAAGTAGATAATTTCTTAAATGAAATTAATTTAATTAATCAGCAATCAATTAACAAATAATTACATTAGCTTTTATTACACTTTGGTAAAAGCAAATTCTAACATAGTTTACGCGCAAATGTTTTCAAATCAATTACCAATTAAAGTTGCGAATTTGGCTGAAGATACCGCATGCCACATGCCACATGCCGCATGCCACAAAGCCACAGCAACTTGTCAATGCATATGGTGCATATATCACATCAAATCGCGGCAGAGAAACGCATAATGTTTGTCATAACTGAATAATTGCAGACGCACTGAGATACTGGCACTGGTACTGGTGCTGTGGATGTGGCAAGGGCTGCTTGCCACTGATGCCACTTGGCCCGTTGCGCCTAATTTAGCAATGGCAAACGCCAAGTGCCGCATAAATGTCTTGTCAAATGATGCGACTTCTTCAAGCAGCAGACACTGCCACAGCCGCTGCCACATTCAACAGCAAATTGCATTATTAGCCGCAACCATAAAAAGTCAGAAGCAGCAGCAGCTACTCAGCTTGTGCCTCATCTCTCCTGCCACTTGCCTCAATTGCCCCAAGTTGCTGTTGCTGTTGTTGTTGCTGTTGCTCCTCCACTTGGGGCCATTCAATTTTAGCGCTGCTGTCATGCACAATAGTTGCATCCACTTTGAATATTCCTTCAGTTTGCTCTTTAGCTCTTTGACAATCTCCCTCGTCCCTTTGCTGCAGCCACAATTGATGCAATTCAGTTGCAATACCAACAAGTTGTTAGCCACAAACTCAACTGCCAACATCTGTGTAGTCATTCTTTTAATAGACTCTCAAATTTCACAATTTCTGATAGCATTTCCTTACTCCATCACAGTGCGACCTCCCTTGCCAGCAGCTCTCTGTGATTTATCGAATTTGACGCTTGTAATAGCACAGAATCTCTTTAAAATTGCAGGATTTTTTGATCCACAGGAATTTTCCAACACTTGTGGTATTAGTTAGTGTTAGTTAAGCTCTCAACGCATAACAAATGTTCTTGCCGAAACTAAAACAAATTGAAAGCTCAAGTTCTATTAGCTTCGACTGTATTTCAGAAAGTTCTACATACAATAAAAACGTGTTGTTAACCCATTTATGTGGCCACCTACAACACTGAAAAGCTGTGGCAATGCTCTTCAATGCACTTGAAAGTTTTAAGCGAAATTAATCGAAAGCTGAAGTTGATGTGACAGTTAAAGCACTCTTCAGTCTATATACAGGTGTTGTGTGCTTTTTAACACAACACACACAACACCTGAAGTTTAAACTGATAAGCTGATAAGCTGCCGCTTTAAATTAAAGGAGAAAACTGCAATAAGTTTAATTGCATTTCAACAGTTTGTTTTATTATAGACAGCAGAAATGTTATGCGAGACAGAACGTTAAGTTAAGTTCAGTAAATCTGACTGAAAACTTAATAATGCACAGAAATTAATTAAAATTAATAATGATTAATTTATATATATATTTATTTATTTATATATATTTTAATAATATATATAATAATGATTAATTTATATATATATATATATATATATATATTTATTTATATATATTTATAGCAAGAGTTAATAATAGCATCGCTTGATAAGAATTCTCAGATAAATGTGCGAAAATTAAAACAAAATTCATGTTTGCTGTGAGGAGAGTCTGTTGTGGCAAGCAATGTGGCACAGTCAGAGGGCTCGCCGTGTCAAGCAGTACCACAATGTGTGTGTGTGTGTGAGTGAGTGTGTGTGTGAGTATGTGTGTGTGTTGCAAATGTCTCAATTTCGAAGCAAGCAACGCCTGCAGGCAAGCAGGCAAGCCGCACTCAGACGGCTGCGGCTGCTGTTGTGTTGTGCTGTGCTATGTTGTGTTGTGCTGTGTCTGTTGCAGCCTCCTTGTGGCAGAGCTAATGACAGGTTATCCGCAACATGCTAAAACTGGTAACAGTGCATGATCTCTTGCTACCTGCTAACAGCAAAATTCCAGCAACAATTTGATGTTGGTGAGCGGGGGGTGGGTCGGAGCTGAGATAGATTCAGCAGCAGGAGCATGGAGCATGGAGCATGCAGCATGGTGCATGGAGCAGAAGCAATTGCCAATAAGTGGCAATGTGGCTGAGGCATCTAATATCTAAATTTGTTGCATGAACTGGCAATCTTTGGCCAGAGTTTTTGCAGCCATTTTTTTGGCATTGCAAAACCCATAATTATGAGCGCAGAGAGCGAGACAGACAGAGAGAGAGAGACAGAGAGAGAGAGAGAGAGAGCGAACTGCTTTGGCTGCCCCTTTTGGGCAACTGACTGATGTTTGCTCCGACGCCTTTTGTTTGGGTTTCGGTTTCAGTTTCGATCTCAGTGTCGATGTCGGTGTCGGTCTTGGTGTCGGTCTGGGTCTGGGTCTGGGTTTGGGCTTGGGTCTGGGTTTGGGTTTGGGTTACGGCTGCTGCCCGTCAGGTTTCACACAGAGCGCAACCTGGTTTGTGGCTCTGTCTCGTTTTTCGGGTTTAACAACTAAATTTGAAAATTTGACGTAAACAATGTTGAAGTTGTCTGTTGCCTCCAGGAAGCCTGATTTTCGTGCTCCTACTGAGACTGCGGCTGCGACTCTGACACTGCCTCTGCCTTTGACTGAAGCTGGAACTGGGTCTGCTTCTGCTTCTGGGTCTGAGACTGAGTCTGAGTCTGAGTCTGAGTCTTGTTCTGGTTCAGAGTCTGAGCCTCTGTGCCTGTGCCTGCCTCTGCCTTTGCTTCGGCTTCGTCTTCTCTCTTTCTCTTCTGTGTTCTGAGCATATTTAATTAATTTATTTCCACTGCTCCCTGTGTGTGTGTGTGTATGTGTGTGTGTGTGAGACGTGTGGGCTTCACGTCGCCGTTGTCTGCGTTCTTTTGCTTTTGAAGTGTTTCAAAATTAATTCCAATCGTCAGTCGTACAAGATCCATCCGTTTACCGCTTACCCCGCGGGGGTGCCAAGCTAAACATCTCCCAATTCTTTATTATTTTATATATATTTTGTTGATGATCCTTTGTTCGGCTACTCAACGGCGCGTGATTCCAGCTCTGTTTCACTGCCACTTCACTCTCTATTTCCCCCTCTCTCTCTCTCTCTCTCTCTCGCTTGCTCGCTGTCTGCCTTCTCTGCCTGTCTCTCTTTAGCTCTGGTTTTCGTTTGAATTTCTCGTGATTAGCACACGAATGAGATATTGGCTGTGGGCGTTTGCTGGGCGTGGTCAGTGCTGTTTCTTACTTGGCAGCTGCTGGAAAGATATACATACTCTACACTCTATATACTCTGTTTGTTGTGTGGAATGACGCCATGACTTGCAGCCGCCAAGGGACTGCTCAGGCACGACAAGAGCGATTGCTGATAGTATCTTATCAATTGAGAGCTTTGGATGTAATCGCAACCAGAACGATATTTTAGCCACATTCAAGTGGCAAATCAGTTGGCGAATAAGTCAACGAATAAACAAATAAATGAAAGGGAAACCATTGAAATATCAGTAATAATATTTGCAGAGTTTAGCGATTGCGAAGAGATCATCATTAAATAGCTCAGAAAAGCCTCGAATTAGCTGAACTATGTAGCATTTCTTAGACTGCGATCTGAATGTATCATTTCTCCCAATTCATTTCATTTAATTTATATATATAAATATAAAGTTGTTGGGGTCTGGAGTGGCTCACTCCAACGCACAATGAATATGATTTCTTTCTCAAATCTTTCTCAAGTCTCTTTAATCACATTTGAAACATGTTTAATCTCAGCCTCAGCTGCAGTCTTAAATATTCGACATTTAGATCCTTCAGCCTCGAATCTGTCACATTTCTTTAAGCTGGAATTTCGTATTCAGTGAGTTTGCTTAATGCACTTCCTTGTTGGTTGTTGCGCGCACCCCCCAAAAGTGTTGCAACATGTGGCACAGATTATACAATTATGCAATTATATTTACATTAAAAATCTGTTACATTTTCTGTAATTTGTTAGGGAACGCGTTCCGTGGCACTTTCCAAGAACTTTGCTGCGTGAGCGACACATGTGGTTGGAGCAACCCCACGATATTTTGGGGTATTTCTTTTTTAGTGACAAAAAACCAATGAAAACAAACATTAGTTGCATTATTGTTGTTGAGGAAACTAAACAACAGTTTTTCTGTGCTCTCACTTAATCACTGGCTGCCACTATAGCCATCTCTGTTGCTCCCGAAGTCGCCACAGGAAACGTGGCTCGCCTCGAGTGACATTTGTTATGTCAATTTTTTGTGACAGCCATCAATCCCGAAGTTGTTGTTGTTGTTGCTGTTGCTGTGGCTGTTGCTGTGGCTGTTGTTGCCCCGTTGTGTTGACAAGCGATTGAGTTTTGGGACTCGAGTTACAGACGGGGGTCTGTCAACGCCCTGAGACGCAGCGGGACCTCCCAGTCGGACAGCGACTTGAGCGAGACATACCTATGCCTCTGCACTTAAGTGTTGCAAATTAATTGATGCGGTTGCAAAAGCAGCCATTGGTTCCATCTGTTGCGCCTCTGCGCTTTGCCACAGGCGCAACTAATATTAACCGTGTCCTAATCTAACTGCAATGTTTCCGTCAAACTCTGGAGCCTTGAGGCCAGACACAGCCACTCAATCATCTCACACACAGTTCACACAGTTAACTGCAACTGCCACAGCAACAGCAACTGCAACAGCAACTGCTACTTGCTACCTGCCACTCGCTACTTGCCACTCAATCGGCAAATTTACGGTTCGTCATGGACCAACAATTTGCTGGCTTTTGTTGCGGTCTTTGCAGAAAAAAAAGCAACATAAATAAAATAAAAATATAAAAATAAAAGAAATGAGAAATATGTAAAAATTATAATAATAAAATAATATTTAGTTTTTGCCACTATTTTCTTCTTTTCCTCTGTGGTTTTTGTCAATTAGAAAATGTCAGCGTTTAGTTTGTTTTTGGGGTTTTTCTCTCAAATTCTTTTGGTGCAAACATAAACACATCAGCACAACTGTTGTCCTGCGTTGTCCTCTTGTTATCCTGCGCACACATGTTGTCCATTTAATTTCAGTTATGTTGTGTTTTCTCCGCACATTTTTAATGACAATTTCTGCTACAGTTTTCATCGAGTTTCTCGGTTTTCAATTTCAATTTCCATTTTCGACAACAGATTGTTATCTTAATGACTCTATACCTTTTTTTTGTGGAGTGAGGGCCACAAAATGATATTTTATTGTATTTTAAATATATTTTTCAGTTTCATTTCAACAACTGTTGTCTATTGTTGTCCGTCTGAGTGACTGTCTGACTGCCTCATCATTGGTCTATTTTCCACTTGGCTGCAGGCTCTTGAAAGGAAAAACTCAAGTGTTTTCATCAGGATGTGCGCTATGGTTAACTTAGCCCTGATTGCCTTGTAGACTAACCTTTCTTTTAAGTCTATAACCAATGATGTGTTGCTTACTTTTGTGGTTTTCCACAGCTGTCAAGTAGTTCAAGGTGCCTCTAATGAGTTTTCCTAGTTGAGTTGCTTAATCTATTTGACAAACTTTCGATTTGCCTTAAGGTGAATTCATTTTGAAGATTACTCAGCTGTTCATAGGAAAACAATCTTTCTGCTCTTATTGAAATTCAGATTCTTTGCTGCTGTAATTACAGTTAATTATAATTAATTAGTTTCATTTTTTATGCGTCAATTTCCACGTTAATCTTAAGTCAGCTACGATCTTCTTTCGGTGCCATTCGATTCAATGCCACACACATTCGATGCACATGCCACTGCCCCAAGAAGTTGCGCAATTACATTAACTGACAGCCCCAAAGGTGTTCAACGATGCCGACCTCGACGTCGACGTCGACGTCAGCGTCATTGCTGGCGTCAAGCATTGACACATAGTCGTAGTTCCCAATTGCGAGTGTCTAGAAAGCGGAAAGTACGGGCGGGCGGTGTCTACCATGCCCCTCTTCTTTTCCCCTTGCCTTGCCGCTCCCTCCTCATGCAGCCCACACTCCCCTGTCTCTCCGTTCAAGTCCAGTTCAAGTCAAGTTTTCCATTGAGTTTTGACAAACGACTGATATTCATCAGTGTCTGTGCGTCCGCTTCCAATTGCGCACTCCCCCTCTGCAGCCCCCTCCCCAACCCACTACATCCATTGCCAACCCGCCCCATATGCCCCTATAAGGAAGCAAAGAACTTGCCGAGTGCTGCGACTCCGTCAAACGCTACAAATCAAAGGCGCATTCCAGTCATCATCGTTGTTGTCTCCTCCGTCGACGCGACCGAGTGTTGCCTGTACCATCTGGAGCGCATTAATCGACACATTTTGTGTTGTGTGTGTGTTGTGTGTTATGTGTTGTACTTTGAGTTGATCAGGCGGCTTCCCTCGCGGAGTGCCACCCCAAGAGACGCTCAATGTCGCGTTGCCTCTCTGTTTCGCTCACTCTCTCTTTCTCTCTTTCTATCGTTCTCTCTTTCTCTCTTTCTCTCTTTCTCTCTTTCTCTCTTTCTCTCTTTCTCTCTTTCTCTCTTTCTCTCTTTCTCTCTTTCTCTCTTTCTCTCCTTCTCTCTTTCCCTCTTTCTTTCTTTCTCAGTCCCTCTTGTTGCCTTGACTCCTATAAAAATGAGTTTACATCCTCTGCTAAGCCTTTCATTGCTTCAATTGTGGAATTTTTGTTGTTGTTAAAGCTCTAACTGATACCCTGTAATAGTGTCTATACAAAATAGATATTCATTCTACAGACTGCCACGCCTTCTTCTGCCAGGGTATACAAATCGTGCAATGATAACAGAGAATCTTCTTTGATTTGAGTGAACAGTTCACTGGCTAAAACAACACTAATAAACAGTGCTGGAAAGCTGCAACCACAGAGGCAACACCTCTGTGCCGCTTCCCGCCTTCTCCCGCCTCTAGGCTGTGGTCGCCGTGATGTTGCGGCAGTAAAATATTTGCATGACAAATTGCCGATAAGATCAGCGGGCAAGAGACAAGAATAGGGAGAGGGAGGGGAAAGAGGCAGCACTTCCAGCACAACACAGGCAAAAAGAGTCACAGTCAAAGGGAAGAGGAAGAGGAAGAGTTTTTGTTGTTGTTGTTGTTGCTGTTGTTGCTGCTACTTCGTGACGTCTTCGTCACTGCAGTCGTGTGCTGTGTGGGGGCTTGCTTCGTTGTTGCTGCTTCTTCTTCTTCTTCTTCTTTGACTCTGTTGTGTGCAGCACTTGTTGCAACAGTCAAGCTGCACAGTGGGTTAGCGGCAACAAAAATGGAAACAAAATACAAGTGTAAAGTGCAGTTAAAAGTTGACTAGCAAGCTTGCCCCACTGTGCAGCAGCCAACAGAGCAGAACAGCAGCTTCAAGGCATGAAGCAGTCCAAAAACTGGAACTCCAAGTTGCCAAGGCGTTGAGGGGGGGGGGGAGAAACGGAAGGGGGGGGCTTCGTTTGGGGCATGCAACCCGTGCGCGCGATTCACAATTCCCTTTAACGATCGCACATTTAACGTGCGTTTTGTGTGGTGCAGCGTGGTTTTTATGAAGACATTTTCCCCACTTCGAGGCAGCCAAAATTGAGACATTAAAAACTTCAGTCAACTGCCTGCCGCTGCTTGTTCCCCTTGTGCACACACACGCACACACACACACACACACATCCTTTAGTTGATCTTCGTGTTTGCTAAACTTGAAGTTGCAACGGCAACCGAATGGGGCAAGCAAGAGCATCACAGCGCGAGCACAAAATCAAAAGGAAAAGCAAAGGCAACAAATTTAATTAAGGGCGTTGCATTTCATTTGTTTTTATCATCACTTTTGTGCGTTGCCAGCGAACTCTTATCAGCGATCAGTGGCAGTTGCATCATCAACATCAGCATCATCATCAACATCATCATCAACATCATCATCCTCATTTCCATTGTCATCAATATGCTATCAATGTTTACGCATGCATTTAAAATGCATATTAAGTTACAGCAAGACGAGCAGAGAGTGCGAGAGTGCGAGAGTGCGAGAGAGAGAGAGAGAGAGAGAGAGAGAGAGAGAGAGAGTGTGAGTAGGAGGAGATATCACCCTCTCTGTTAGACGCTGCTCTCCCGCCCGCAGGCCTGACATTAACAAATGATATTTGTATTTGAGACAAATTGTATGATGCGCCGACAACGTCCACGTCGAGATCATCAAACGAAGAAGAGCAGCAGTAAGAGGAGGAGGAGGATGAGCAAGAGGAGGGAGTGGTAGCAGGCACAGAGGGGAGTAGTAGCTTATCTTATCAATAAGTGTCCCCATGATCAGCCTCTCTCTTCTCCTACGGACAACACGCTGTTTGCCTTTTAATTAGGCTGCGTGAAGCGCTAACAACAAAATTGCATGGCTAGGGAGGGGCGTTTATAGAGACGACGGGGGCTGAGCAGGGCTGATTTAACCTTAACGAGAATTTATGGGAAATTATTTTTTTCTTGTTGTTAATTTTTAATATTTACCCGAGACACTCCCTCCCCTCCCTTTCCCCGTAAACTGCGCTTCTCCCCCTTTTTGTCTATTGTTTGTTATCTTATTATATTGTGTGTGTTTTGCGGGGAGTGAGTGGTGAGGGGGTGTTGCGGCTTGGAATTGCAATTGAATCAATTAATAGTTGTCTGGGTCAAATGTCTGCTGGGCTTTCGATGATAGAATTGATATTAATGTCAAAGTTTCACATTGCAATAAGTCAAAATTAAGAGAGAAAGGAGATTTCTCTGCATGGAGAGAAAGTATAGAGAGCAAACGAGAGATAATATTCAATTTCAATGAGAGAGAACTTCAGTTAAATTAGTACAAATAATTGGATTGTAATTAATTTATATTTTAAAATAAAAATATAAAATTAAAGTTCATATTGTTGGAGCTTAAATACTTTTGAAGTTAGATAAAGTGTAAGAATTAAATAAATGGGGAAAATGAGAAAGGAGAGGAAGGAGAGGGAGGGAAAGAAGCTGAGAAAGCCAGAGATTTACTAAATTCATTACAACGTACATTTCTCAATGTACAAAAGAGACTTGAGTTCATTTGAGAATCGAATTATTACTCTCGAGTCGATAGATACCCTGGAAAGCCAAACAAAGACTGAGAGCGTAACAAACACTAGGATTTCCAGATTCCATCAGCATTTGGCTAACCATGGCATCATGTGGGCTACTCCAGGAGATTCCTTGACCTTGACACCTTAGGTGTTCCCTTAGCCAGCTGATAACTTGCTCACATTTGCGGCTCTGACAAACCGATGATAATTTGTTTATGTTCGGTAATTCAACCAACTGGGCAACTGGGCAACTGAGCACTGAGAACTGAGAACTGAGCACTGAGAACTGAGCACTGCGAACTGTCAATTGGTAACTGAGCACAATATGAGGCCCAAGAACGCAGCGTGTGTTAGACTCAAGGCTGCTGCTCAAGGTCCTAAATGTGCGGAATGAAGCCAATAAAATTGGCCAACAAGCTGACAAACGGCGAGTGGTGCGTCTTGGCCTTAACAGATTTACGATCTTCGTTCGCTGCGTCATTTTACAACACACATTCTGTGTGTTGAGGCTGAACAATGACAAAGAGCATAAAAATCAATTACGACACGTCTATCCCTCAACTTTGACACGGCCACAGAGTTGCGAGTCCCATCGAAGGCTGACACTGACGATTTTATGACAACTCATCATAGCGTGACATGCACCGAGAGAGAGAGGGAGAAATCAGATAGAGAGAGAGAGAGAGAGAGAGTGCATTTCGTCTATAATTAGTCATTAAAGCGTAGCATTGTGATCGTCTCGGGATTTCTTTGGGTGCATTTATAAAAAAAAAGAAAACAGAAACGTATATCGAACTCTCTGGATCAGTTGTAGCAGAACTTTAGAGTCATCTTCCTGGAATCTCACTCAGTTCAATCTTCTACAGTTTGTCATGTGCTACAATGGGGGCTTATTTCGTTTCTTCGGCTCATTTCGAGGTTATGTTTCGCCTAAGAAACGCAGTTGCGTGTCTAGTTGGTTATGCTACCAACATAAGTCGAAGTCTACAACTCAATTAATATCTAAATATATGTAACAGACGTGTCTATAAGTCATGCATCTTAATTGTGGTTAGGTTACGCTTGAATTGAGGTTAGGTTCACTTTAACTGTAACTGCGTCTACATCTCATTTAGCTATGGATCTGTTAGTTCTGCTTATTCATGTCAAGTGGTCTTATCTGAGAATCTCTCCAGTTGTGCTTAGGTTCCGCATAGTGTTAGGTTAGGTGCGACAATTACTAAACATTGAGGTTAGGCTTGAGAAAAGTTATATAAGTTGAGGTTATGTTACACTCAAATTGAGGTTAAGTCCGTGAACAACTAAAAATATAACTTAAATTCGAGAAAATTAATATTAAATCAACTATATAGTTGCTACTTGCTCATTAAGTAAACCTTGCTATTAATTACTCACGCTTAAGTCGCATTTTTCTCTTAAGTTGAGGTTATGTTCGACACTCCATCAACTATTTGAGCATTTTAAACTCATTTAGTTGCCCGTTTTGTTAGTTATGCTGGCTTAAGTCGAGTGTGTTTGTCTATTATATGGTGAGGTTAGGCTACACCCCGAACTGAGGTTAGGTATGGTCCGGAGTCCTATGGCTTGCTCGCAGTTCCTCGACTTTCGACTTGTGGCGCAACTAATGGGCTGCTAATGGCATTGGTCGACCGGCGATAATGATGTGCGAATGCTGCCTTTTCCAGGTAGGCCAAGGACATTTAGCATATACTGACCTGACCTGGACGAGACTGACCCGACCTATATCCTGCTGCTCACGCCGTTCGCTCTGGCTGGAGGTGTGGTAAATCTGCGTCTAATTTGAGCGGAAAGTGTCCGCGGGAGTGCATCAAATGCGATTTTGGCTATTAATTTGTTGCGGTGCCATTGCTGAGCCGCTGAGGTGACAAGGTTATCGGTGGCCGGGTCGGTTGAGAGGGCTTTAGATGCCCTACCATCCTCTGACAGCTGCATATTCCTCATTGCTCACTCCTCGCACTGCCAGCTCCAAATCTTATGGTATAAAGTTATATTTAAACTCGACACATATTAAAATCAAACTAAATCCACTGCAACTTTATGGCTCACTGGCAGCGACCCCCGGGGGGAACTATCTTTATGGCCGCCGTCTTAGCCGCTTCAGCCAAAAGGGTATAATTATACGTCATAAAAGCGAGTCGAGTAGATGTGCGGAGTATCGATAGGCCGACTTGCAGTTGCTCTGCTCTTAATTCTTAAGATACAAATATTTTAATGATACTTATACATGAATTAGATAGTTGACTTGGCCATAAGAAATGATGAAATGAAGCTATCCATTTGTTATTAACTCTTAACTTGAATTGCACTTTTATCTTCATTCCCAACTATTCACAAGACTCAATGCATCGCAGCTTTGCTTTGCAATTTAACAATTATTATTTTTGTCTACTATATTCAACAAAATCGGAGTATATCAAGGGAAACTAGACTGAAAGCAGCGCTCCACATCCAAGTCAGTGCAAGTCAGGTGTCAGAACGTGCAACATTCTCAAAGGCGGCAAGGAATATGCCGAGGTTGCCGCTGGAGAAGCAGTCCACGCATTCAGGTGAACACAAATCCGATGCCCCAACATAAGGCACTCTGTCATGTGTGGTTGTAGCTGCTACTGTTGTTGTTGTCGTTGTTGTTGTTGTTGTTGGCGTTTCCGTGGCAATTTTAATCAAATTATGCTACGAGTGAGCAGCTTTCCATGCCACAACTTGGTTCAGTTTGCTTCGCGGTCGGAGCCTTGGCGTGCGGCATTTTAGTTTTGAAAATGTCTGTCAAAATATTTGTCGGCTACTGCGCGAGTCCTTGGACTCTCTCCCTCTCTCTCTGTGTGCGTGTGTGTGTGTTGAGGTCTCTCAGGAGCCGCAGCACATCAATTTTAATTATTTTCTGTGCGCATTTTTCCGACACGAGCTTTGCATTTCACATGACACAGCCATGGCAGGAGTTGAGTTCGCGGTTATTTTTGACCTAAGCAGACTGACAACTTTCCCAGGAGCTGCTTGGCCTCTTTCTCTCTCTCTCTCTCTCTCTCTCTCTCTCTCACTCTCTGTGTTGATTCAACTAATACCGCTTTCTATGTTTGTTATTTGTCTCGCAGTCAAGCATAAACATTTGTGCCAAACAATCAAACAATTGGCAACAATTTCCCACTTTGAAGTCGCGCCGAAACCCCGAAAATCAAAGCCAAGAACTTGTCCAGATTCTTTGGCGATTTCTGCAGAAATCGTAGAGTCCTCCTTTGAACATAGACATAGACATAGACATAGGCAGCGACTTATGTTAGATGCCGCCGCAGTGTTTAATTGTGCCAATTGCACAATGAGTTCTTATATATGTTTGGGTCCTTTTGTGCGCTCAGACGTGAAAATGTCCTTTGAGGTTACTTTTGTGGCTCTCTGCCTACCTGTGACACTTTCTGCCTTGTCAGCAACACTGTCGCTCACCTGTGATAGGCAGCGAACCCGAGACTTCTACGCCTGCCGCACAATGTCTCAATCGGAGGCCCATTCTTCCCGATGCCCAAAAGGCGACTTGACGATGAGCGGCGTGCTTTGACCCTAAACAACAACAGCAACAACAACTACAAAAAAATTGAGTTGTTGTCGAATGGCGGCAGGTTAAAGGATTACACATAAGGCATTCAGCGCCCAAGTCAGCACATTTCCCATTGGGTTTATCATTTGTCAACAAACTAAGCAGGGTCATTGTCGGGGTACGAGTCGGGTGTCACCGCAGCAAAGGTGACACCATCATTTCTTGGCTAACACTGAATTGTTGGCTTAATTGTTTCGAAACGAAATCAATGCAAGTTGATTATTTATTGACCTTTTGAAGCAACCGACAACCGACGACCGACAACCGACGACCCAAACAATGATGACAAATACGTCGATGAACTGCCGTTTAATGGGCTACTTTTCTACCAATACTTCTCATCGAAAAGGATTAGCAGTAGGAACTGTCGACAGTAGACGGACACAGAAGGAAAAGTGCTTCTACTGATAAGGCAGCCTAATGGGACGCATTTGTTAACGTTGCTCAAGGCCCGAAAATGCCTTGATTATGTTGTAAAGGTGATAATCTGGCTCAGATCCACATGGAAACAATTATGTTCACACCAAATTCGTTGCGATTAATGTGTCCGGTTTCGAATTTGAAGCCATATAAACTGATTGATTGTTTGACTGATTGACAATCGACGTACAGGCCGAATTAAGTGTTAGTAAGTTCAATTTCTTCCAAATAAAACGCCACTCCAAACGGCACAAACAGAAAGAAAACAAAGGTACATATAAAACGTTAATGTTCTTCAGGTTGAAACATGTTTATAAAGTGGAGAATTCCAAGTTATTTGATTAAAAGTATCATTATAAACAATTATCCTTAAACTCATATTCTAAGCTATTTAAAATACTTAAAATATGTATTTTATATTAGCAATATAACACGCAGCTTTGCTTGCTTTTAATTTCATTTGATTTGCCTTTTGAGTAAGTAACAACAACAACAACAGCGACAGGCCGTACGCATGAAAGGTACTCCGTTATTTTACGCAATATTCTTTTCTCATCTTCGTAGTCGGCAAGCACAGCAACAACAACAATAATAGTGTAATGCATGACGTCCGCAGCTGCACGCATTCTCGCAGCAATGCAACAATAAAGCATACATACATATGAAACTGTTGTTGCTGAGCTGAAAGCATAGGCAAAGAAGACTGAAGATAATCAGAGAAATGTTCAAAATTATTTTTGTTGTTTTGCATTGGCTTTCGAGCATTTCTCGTAGCAATTGCAACAGTAAATTTTTCAAATTTTGCTTTAACTTTGAATGTGTTTGCCTGCAATTCAGGAAATAATATGTAAATTTAATAAAAATAAAAATAATATTCATTGATCTGCAAGCAGCAAGAAAGCGTGTAAAAAGTTGTAAATTTAAATTTATACTAAACTAATAAACAGTGTATGTGGAATCTTTTTTAAAAGTATTTAAAAATTCATTCATTAATGCTTACATTGTTATGCACGGCCAATGCCGGATAACACTGGCTTGTAAACAAATGGAAATGAAACTGCACAGAAACTTCTATTTCTATTTATCTCTCACTCTCACTCGCTTATGCAACTTTAGTTCATTTTGTAAACGTTAAATAATAGAGATTTCTATTCAAATTCTTCAATTTTCCATACCATTTTCCATCATCAACTCTTTTCTGCGATAATTTCTCAATAGAATCATTTGCTGTGCAATGTAAAAGTGCTTTTGCGCAAAATGTTTCAAAATTTAATTAAACTGCGCATCATTCGTAGAGTGTTTGCATTACACCCCCTCTTCCCCCACTCGCCATTCAACTCCTCCACTCTCCTTAGTTGCCATAGCTTTTTCGAATCTTTTTGCTTTGGAGGCCGTCAGAGCAGCTGTCATTTTTCTTTTGCCATTTTTCCCACCTCCCGCGTTGCATGCGTCAGTCACAGCAACAGCAACAGCAACAACAAGTGACAGGAGGAGCAACTCTTTTTGGACGCACTGTCTCCACTCTCACTTGACACAGTCACTTGGTCTGGCAGCCAATTTGGCTCGCTTTTGTTGTCCAAAGCGACAGCAGTGGCAATTTCTAATTAAATTATTCAATTTTTTGTTGCCCCCCCTCTGACGTTCGCATACCCCTCATGACAAACACTTTCATACAGTTCCCCTTTGCAAATGAAAAGCGAGCAGCATTTTCTATGATAATGGCAACCCTGTCGCGCGAATCGCAGCAGGAGGTTCAGTTTGTTGGCCAAGTTTTTGCATTTTATTGATGGCCATCCCAAAAAGGGGGAACAGTTTTCGGAAAAATATGTATTTGTTGAGTGAAAAGTTTCATTCAAAATAGAAAAAAGAAAAAAAAATTTGCATAGCATTTGCCCAAAAAGAAAAGCCTCAAAAAGAAAAGCCTCAAATTCAACTAAATACACAGGGAAAAATATTGCAAAGGCAGACTTAAAGACTTTCCCACAGCAGAATCGAACTCAACTATCTTCCTTGCTCCCCATTCTCTCTATCTCTCTCTCTCTCTCTCGCTCTCTCGCTCTCTGCGGAGATAAACCGTACAGCTAGAAAAAACTGTCATTATATCCTAATTAGATTCAAATATCTAACAATTCCAAACCGCAAACCGTGCCTGAAAACTTTTGCTTATCGCATTTGCAATGCAACCAAGGAGAAACACACAAAAAGAAAAGCAATGGAAAATGTTGCAAGAAAATGAAAAAGAAATGAAGCAACTGGACACTGGGTGGGGACTAAAGGAAAGCTGCAAATAAAATTGCAGAAGCAGTTGGAAATTGAACAACAAAAATGCATTTAGAAAAATGTGTATAAAAACAGAGGAGGGAAGGCAATGATATGAGATGGGTTGAGAAGGGGTAGGGGTAGCAAAGAGTGCGCCCGAAACAGAGACAGGCAGAGGCAGAACAGAGAGAGACAAACAGACAGACAGACAAACAGACAGACAGACAGCCAACTGACAAACCTGCAAAAGTACTGACAAACTGTGAGTGGTCGAGCATTGAGTATTGTGTTTGTGGGCTACGGGTAGCGGACCGAGGGGTCTATGGCTCTCAGTGTGTATATTACGGGCCGAGGGGAGGAAAGAAGTTGTTGGTTGTCAGCCGTTGAAATGGCCCGAAAGTTCTTATTGTTGCCTCGGCATGGTGCGAAATATTTCCGTTTCCGCATTGCCAAATATGTTTGCCAGTTGCAGCTGCAACTAGACCGGGCTCCCCCTCGCCGGCCAACCTCCTATCATATGGCCAACAAACAAGTACTCGCACTTTTCCCCAAAAAAACTTTCGACGTTTTTCTTTTTCCACAGTCTGACCGAAAAGTTTTATGGCCGTGCGTTGCACATAAATGAAAGTTTTTGCTTGATCCTTTCCAAAAATGCAGGACTTGTAATGTTGCTCCTTGATGTCCTCTCTCTCTCCCGCTCTCTGTGTGTCCCCTTCTGACTCTTTGCTCTGGCAAATGCCTTGTCTGTTTGAAAGCGTAAAGGCGAAACAAACTAACCGCCTGCAGGATTATACAGAGAATTAAGAACTATTTACCACACGCATATTCCAAAGTTAAACACTTTCTAAGCCCTCAGACAATTGCATTTTCAGTCAGTTAAAAGTGGCCTAAACATCAAGATATTTCCGATGTTTCACATCGATTTCACATCGATTTCTATGCTAAAAGCCTTTGGACATTTGCAATTTACAAAGTTCCATCAGTTGAGAGCTCAGTTCTTATGGTTATCATAAAGTTTCCTTCTCTTCTTCTCCTCCGTCTCCTATTTCTATTTTCCTCGTTTCCTTGCTCAAATCTTCAGCTGTCAATTGTTTCCGCTTTGTAGTCAGCTCTACTGCTCAATCCATACCAACTTTTAGTTCAATTAGTCGCATGTTCCACCTTATAAATCTCTGATACTTCCCCCCTCCCACTGCTTTTCTTTCACTCCTGTTTTCCCACTTCCGTTCGGAAATTCTGCTGGACTTGAGCTCGACCTCCGTTTGGCGCTTGGCTTAATCGTTTAATTGCCTGGCATAATTACAAATGCAGCTCATCATTAGATTTCAGCTCAATTTCTTCCCCTCTGCCAACCCCCTCCCTCCCTACACACTCTTCTCGCTTGCCGTATGGCTTTCATTGGGTTTCCTTTTGCATTGTGAGGGGATTTGCAGGAGAGTTTCGCTCAGATTTCTTATTGCACTCGCCAATTGACCCCAAAAACTTGTTTTTCTTCTTGTCCTGGCGCTCAGCTAAATTGTCCTGCCGCCTCCGGGCCAGCACTTTATCTAGCAAGCAACAGGAAAAAAAGGAAAAAGGAACTTACTTTCTTGGTTCCATTCTACGCTTGGCCCATAACTCAGTTAGGCGTGTTGTTGGGGGCGTTTCGGACAGGGGAAGGAGCTGGGAGGTCTCCGTTGCTTATCTAACTGCAGCAACTATAATTTGCTTTCAATTGATTTTGCTGTGACTTGTTTTCCTGACACACTGCCTGCCTTATACTCTAACCAAGAGTCTCTGCGCTTTTTCCTTGCTTCCTTCTGTGATGTATCGGAAGTCTAAGCAGAGTAGAAAGTAGAAGTTGAATTGATTGAACTGCAAGTTTTGTTCTCTAAGTTCTCTAAGATTTCACCATTATCTCTAATCTGTTCTACTTGTAAGTCCCAATAAAGTCTTAAGAGTTTATTTATTTAGTTAACTGAGTCAGTTTTCTATTGGATTTCGCTCTGATTTCGAGTTCTGAGTTCCCATTCCGAAATCGCTTTATTGATTCAAGATTTAAGCAATTTTTAAAATACGAAAGCAAAGACTGAACATTAATAACTATAATAGGTGAGTTTTCCAAACTAATTTCGCTCTCAGCTCTATGGCATTGTAAGTGTATTTGCACTTCGGCTAAGTCATATTGCTTCATCAACTAACTTTATTAGACTATGAACTAAAAGTTCAAAGTCTATTAGGTTTGACGAAGGCGAAATGTGCGTAACAGGCAGAAGGAGGCGTGGCAGACCCTATAAAGTATATATATTCTTGATCAGCATCAACAGCCGAGACGATATAGCCATGTCCGTCTGTCCGTCTGTCCGTCTGTCCGTCTGTATGAACACCTAGATCTCAGAGACTATAAGAGCTAGAGTAACCAAATTTGGTGACAACACGTGTATTGTTTGCAGGCAGATCAAGTTTGTTTTAGATTTTTGCCACGCCCCCTTCCGCCCCCGCAAATCGAAAAAAACGTAATAACTGAAGCTACCGACTTTAGATTTAATTCAGATTTGGCACATATGGAGAATGTCCTATTTCGGACGTTTTCTGAAAATTTCAGCACGATCGAATCATAAACATAGAAGATATTAAGGAATGAATGATCACCAGATTCATGGCAGCTGTGCGGCCAAAATTGCTTTAGCTAGAACAACAACAACCAGAAACGCCGCAAAGGCGCGAGTTCGAATCCCACTGCTGACAATTCCAAATTACATTTTTTAATAATTATAAATTAATTACTCTTATTTTATATATACATATATTATTAATTTTGCCTTATTTGTCAGAAAATGTTAAGAATTTGAAAGAAAGCAATAACCAAATTTCGTTAGAAATTCGTATACATATACATATGTATATATATGACAAATGCAAAAACTCGTGCTGTATATGTATTGACGTTGCCGACAGCGCAGTATGTAAGGCGGTGGCTCAAGCTGTAGGACGTACGATTTGCGTGTAAGAAGAGGTCTGCGGTTCGAATCTCGGTGCATCCCAAACAAAATTTTAATGTTTTTAAAATTTTATAAAAGCAATATATATGCACAAGACGCGTTTTTAACCACCAATTGATTTGTCAGCATAGTTTTCATAAGCATCTCAGTAAAAACAGACGCGCGCTGTACAGTTACAGTTATACGTGTATACACAGCAACGCGCAAAAAAAGGAACGGTTGTTTGTTTCCCCTTTCTTCGCTCTTGCGCGTTCACTCACTATTGCTGCTCTCTTCCAAGAACGAACGATAATGAGTTGAACATTGCTTAAGCTTATTTGGCCTTAAATTAGTTTAATATTTGCTTTATTTTTTGCTTTCCCCGATTAGTTCATAGTCTACCACAGACGTTGTACGACTGTAGCTGCCTGACTTGTTTTTTTGCAACAGTTTGCAACATTTTTCTTCATTGATTTTGTAGTCCCTTTTTATAGAGTTGTTGTTGTTGTTGTTGTTCATTTCTTGTTATTGTACCGATTGCTGTTGTTGTTTATGTTGTTGTTATTTTTGTTGTTGTTGTTGTTGACTCACAGCGAACTGTTTCATAAAGTCTTTCTCACACTTTTTGCCAATGTCCTGACACTTGTTACAGCCCGCTACCAATTCCACACCAGAAGCAGTTACCCCACCCCCTCCCTGTTCACTGCTCGCTGCTCGCTGCTCCCTGTTCACCCTACTTGCCGCTTTCCAGCTCCTGCCAGCTCTTCCCTCTACTTTCAAGAAGGACAAATGTGCATTAACGCCTTTAACCTGCATTGGGCGCGGGTCAGTTGCCAGTGGCAGGGAGCTGGATTGACAGTTCTTAGCGGTGGTGGGTTGGCGGGGGAGTCGAAGAGAGTGAGAGAGAGTGGGTGAGAGAGGAGGTGGGACTGGGAGGAAGGGAGTGATTGAATTTCGTAGTTTTTGCAATTTCTTCTGGCCAGCCTTGTAATGCACAGCTGACAGCTGCTTTTTCTTCATTAGCAAAGTCAACCCTGACAGTTGCCAGCTCTAGCATGGGATGCACGAGAAGTGTGGTGGGGGAGGGTTGAGAGAAGGGGGAAGGAAGTTGGCATGGTGGCAGGGACTTAACCCTGTACCCCATCAAAGTCTTTTGTTATTTTTGGTGGTGATTTTGTGGGTTGCCTTTTGAGCAATGGGCCTTTTAAATTAGTTTACATGACTGCGTGTAATGGGCTCTCTACCTCTCTCTCTCTCTCTCTCTCTCACTCTCTTGCTCTTACAACTGCTGCTGCTTGTAATTTCATATGTTGCAGCCACAGGCGGTCCAACCAGGTTCCAACTGAGGCCAATGAACTGTGAATAGTTTTTGTGGGCAAGTGCCAATACCAACTACCGAGGGGGGGGGGGGGGTGTACGCTGTGAAGAACGGATGGGGGGAGGTTGCTAGTATGCCTTTGGCTTTGTATTTGTTAAGACAGTTCAAGACAATTGCAAACAAATAGCTGGATTCTCCTTTCTTTCATCTTCAATTGAAAATAGCAGCGAAATTACAAGAAATTCGCTCTCAAAATACCCTGTAGGCATGACACATATCGAAGAGACAAAGAACTAAAGACAGCGACTGCTGCATACCCTACACAGCTAAAGTTTATGCGAACAACTTGATACCCTTCCCGCTCAAGCACAAAGTTCCTGCGATTGCAGTAAGTGAATGTTGCAAGCCCTTTCCTCATCACACGGGGAAAGGGGGGAAGGAGGAATGGGAAAGGGAGTAAGGGGGAAAGGGGAAAGGGTATAACCTAGTGCAATGAGACCTATTATTGTCTCTGGTTACGCCCATAAATAGCGACTACTTAAGGGCATAAAATGTGCCCAGCAAGCGCCGCAAATTTATGGCCAACGCGATAGTTGTGGCCAGGCCCAAAGCAATGGCAAGCAATGGGGAGTGAGTGTAGGAGAGGGGGTGAGTGAGGGCCTAGAGGAGGCTGGCAAAAGTTTCGGACAGCGTGTGTAATTATCAACGGCATTAACACCTTTAATTACGACCACAAAGCGAATGCAGCGAGCGAAATGTGTGTCAAATGGGAAAGATAGAGCAGGCAGCAAAGGGGGAGCAGCAGGTGGGGTAGAGGTGAGCCCTTGTAGTTACAACACACAATATGCAAATGAAAGAGTGTAGTGTGTGTGTGTGTGTGTGTGTGTGTGTGTGTGTGTGCGGCAACGAAAGGTCGCCAGATCAAAAACCGAATCCGAAAATACTCCGCACACATGGATATTAGAATAATGCCAGGACGACAAAGGCATATCAAGGATATGCATGCAAATGCAACACACACACACACACACACAAAGGCACGCGTTGAGTGTGCAAAGAAAAAGCCGTTTGCAAATATGCTAAAACTACACGGCAAACATTTCTGAAGTCAATTTAAAAAATCAACGAAAAAATTAAGAAAACTTTTAAAAATTATTATAAAATATTAAAAAAATTTATAAAATATGTATAATAATCAAACATTGTTGTTTAGCTATTTAAGTAATATATATACTTAATTTAATATAATTTAAGCGCTTCTCTTTGTCTAAAATTTGCATTCAATTTAAAAAACAAATAAATTTTCTAGATTTAATTTTTAACATATTTTAACTTGAATGTCAAAGCAAGAGCAGCATTAGAGTAAGCTAAATAAAATGAAATTGTGAGCAATATATGCTTAAGATAATTAAATTTAATTTTGAGAGCGTTTAAGTTGCTTTAATTAAAAAATTTAATTTCTATAAAAAAATTTGTAATTTTTTTTTGAGTCAATTTTACTGCTTTGTTTTGGAAAATGCCTTTTCTTTTAAGGGATTTTCCAAATTAAGTGTTATTTTTCTTGAGTGTACTTCTACACAGAACACACACACACCCACACACACACATGTGGCAAGGACAATGCACAGGAAGCGCGACTGGCAAAGCTCTCGATGCTCAGGTCTCGACTCTCGACTCTCGACTCTCTGCTGGCCACGTCACACAGTTGGGCGCTGATTTATGAGTACACACACACACACACACACACCACACACACACACACACACACCTATATAGAATATATGTATATATATTTATAGCATATCCTGGCATATCCTGCTGCCTCGCTGGGTGACTTTGCATATTTCAGCCTGGCGATTTGCTGGCCATCTCCTACAACCAAATTTATTAGAATTGCTTGAAAAACTGTAGTGTCATGGCCTGCCCCCTTTCCCCTTTCCCCTATCCCCCCTTCCTTCCTTCACTCGCTGTGCAGCCTCTCAAAGGGACACATACACACACACACACACACACACACACACACTCATGCATATGCATATTGCAACAGTAGTTGTGTGACCCACTTTGATTGTGGGCGTGACGCATTACCACACCAATCTATGTCAGCAAACACCCCCCCCCCTCCATCTGTTGTTACCTGCCTTTGGCCAGACAAACAATATTTTTCTTTATATTTGTTGTTTTGCCAATTGTTGTTGTTGTTGTTGTTTCTGTTTCTGTTTTTGCATGACAAACAAGAATTATAATTGCACTTGAAATTGGCACATGATGCTTAGGGGAAAGGGGAGAGCGGAGAGTGGGGGAGTAGGGGAGTGGAGCGGCAGCATGACAATTGTTATCGTGTGACCACATACAGAGCCCTTTAAGTGTTTACATTATTCACTTTAACTGCGAATTGAACTTGAACCAATTTTATTAGGCACAAGAAACTGAGACGAGGCTGTGTGTGCAACAGATAAGGAAACGTAGCTGATAAGAAGCTGATAAGCATGAGAATGAGAATGAGAATGAGAAGAGGAAGTAATAACTCTTTACTTGTCTCGGAATGGTTGTAAGTAATGCTAACTAAGGCAGGAGGAGAGTTTGCTTGATAGAGAGAAGTTGAGATTTTAGACATTGATACTTCGTATGTCTGCTATATATATATAGCTATATAGCCAGCCGATTTTGATGAAACTTATAGAGCATATGCAGTATATATTCCCAATGGAATTCCCTAAGTTCAGTTTACTCAGCTGCAGAAACAGAGAAGTTTCCCATACAAGAACTCAGTGCTCAACCGATCGTTCCTATGGCAGCTATAAGCTATAGTCAGGCGTAGACTATTCCCACTAATACCCTACAATAAACACTCTAAGGACATATAGACTAGAGCCTTAGTTTGCCAACTATGCATCTTCATGTTAAGCTTGGCCTAGGCTAACTTACGTGTGCTCTTAGCAAATTACAGGGTATAAATACACAGTAGACTCATAGCTCTATTCATCTGAATGCAACTAAAGATACAAAGTTATACATCTAACTATACTCTAACTTTCAGCTGCAACTGTGTTGCACGGTGCTGAAATGTATCAATATTGCCATACAGCTGAAACATGAGTGCAACCTCAAAGATACATAGATACAAAGATACAAAGATACACTGCGTTACCTGCAAATAAACGAACTTAACAATGGGCTACATATGCTGCCTACTGCTGGCTATTGTTATGCTCGAATGTCTAATGCAATTATAGCCATCTAGTGGACATGTCCCCCTATGTATCTCACAGATACAAAGATACTTATGCAGATGTGCGTGCGAATCTCATTTGCCGAATGGTTTTTGCTGCTCGCAGGCAAAAATGTTTGTAGCTTATCTTCTGGGTTTGACGACACTCACATTTGAACGTATCTGTAGCTGTAGCTGTATTTGTATCTGTATCTGCGTGTGTGTGTATCTTTTGTTAGGTGCGTTGGTGTTTGGGGTCACATCACTTTGACAAACATGCGGATTATCCCTGGAATTATTAATTATTATAACTGCAAAGCACGAGCCTCGTTTCAGCTGTGTGTGTGCGCGTGTGTGTGTGTGTGTGTGTGTGTGTGTGTGTGTGTGTGTGTATCTGCCTGCCACATGAAAAGGACAACAACTGGTTGACTAATTAGTCAGTCGAGCGAGATTTGTAACTTTTTCAAAAACAAAACTTCAACTTGTTGTGCGTGTGTGTGTGTATGTGTGTGTATCAAGTTAAAGATACATTTGTGTCTCCTTTTGTTGGTCAACTGCCATTTGGCCTTTGAAATATTTGATAAATTTATTTTCAGGAATTTCAAAATAATTCTCAGATACTTTTTAAGCTATCTATCTCTGAGTTTATCTCAGACTTTTTGTATCTCTTAGATACTTTATCTGTTCTATTTTTGCTTTTATTTTAGTTTAATTGTTTCTCTGCGATACTTTGGAAATTCTGGAAATACGTTTGGAACGCTATAATTATAATCATAATTATGTTTTTGTATCTTAAAGATACATTTTGTGAATGCTTCTCTGAGATACTTGGGAAATTGTTGCTTTCATTGAGATACGTTAGATAAAAAGTATCTTAAAGATGCAAAAACATTATGAAACGCATAAATATATTGTTTTTGTATCTATAAGATAATTTTTATGAATTAGATATCTGAGATACATTTGCAACTGCTAGATACAAATGCGTTTGCATCTTTCAATTTCATTTGCATCTTTCAGATAGATCTTCTTGCTGTTTGGGCTTTTGTATCTTTTAGTTTGTTTCGAGAAGATGCTTGAGAAATGCCTGTAGTTTGCCATTGCGGTTGCCACGCCCCTTGCGAGCGCTTTTGGCCGCTAATGCGCCTTTAATTTGCGGCCATGTTGCACGAAATGAGCTGCTAATGTGCTGCCCCAAAAGGGGCGCTACATGAGGCAACAACAAACATTTCACTTGACGCGCCTAATGAGTTCAGCGGCAACCCGCTAGCCTTGGCGGGGGGTTGGGGGGGAGGGGTTTTTGGATTCGTAGTTAGAAGTCGGGGGAGGTCGCGACTTTGCCTAAGTTGCGGCAGGCGATTTGTATTTGTTCTTGCAACATGTCGACAGCCAACAACAATCTATTATGAATTTTTGAAACAATTTCTAAAGATTGCCCCCTACCTCCCCCTCCCCCTACCAATGCACACTCCTCGCTCACTCTTTGTCTTTCAGCGCCTAGCACAAAAGTGCAGCAAGCGAATGGAATTGCATTGAAAATAAACAGATAACGGGACGGGGCACAAATGTTGATAAACAAAACACAAAGAGAAGGGTGTTGGCGGGAGTGGGAGCGGTGGGAAAGGGGTAACGTTGCGGAAGGTGAAAGTGAAACGTAAACAAAATGCGAAAGGTGCGAAAAAAATGCGTAAACAATTATTTTCTAGCTGCCAACTGCAATTGTGTTGAGCAACATTTGAAATGCAGTTGGCAACATGTTGCTGCAACAAAGCACAGCAGAGCGTGCGCTCTGTGAGAGCAAGCACTGAGAGCAGAGCGGCATGATGTGAGAGCGTAATGTGCGTTCATTTTCGATATTCGAATTTCGAAATGTGCTGCTCTTGCCGGTCGTTTGTTGTTGTTACTGTAATTTTACATGCTGCAAAACGGAAGAAGAAAAACAGCAAGTGAACAAAAAATAAAGCATGTTTGTGCAAGGGGGTAGGGGACGTTGGGCTGGAAAAGCGCACTGCGAGACATTGACCTTGATCAGCATCATATTGCTGTTGCATGTTATTGCTGTTGTTGCTGTTGCTGTTGTTGTTGCTGTTGCATATTCGTCATAGGTTTTGATGACGAGCTTTGGAGCTGCTCGTCTGTTTCTTGCCTCTGGTGTATGTGTGTGTGTGTGTGTTGGGGGAGTAGGGTATTTGGCCCATTCCGACGGGGGATTTGTTGGAATTGGACAGAGAACGAACAGCTGGGTATTATAATATCTGATCTAGAAGTGTGGCAGGTTCTGTTCTGTTTACACAGATGTCTGGATGAGCTCATGTCTATTTCACAATTATCAATTATAGTCCATCAATTTCACAGTCTGTTTCACAATTGATGGAAATGCGATAGTCAAACCTAAGATCTATTATTTCAGATATAACGTCTGTTAAAAGTGCTTACTGTTAATTATTTAAAATCTGGGCAACTTGTCAATTTGGAAAACAGCTGTTTATACTGTTTATGCGTTGGCGTAATTTGATCCACCACAAAAACAATAAACATCTGTACATAAGACTTGGGTAATCATAAAAAATTGCAAGCTCCTAAGAAAGTAAAAAATTACGTTAAATAATTTGTGATAAAGTCAGCAGCAGAACAGCAACAAACACTCGGCGAGCAGCGTTCGAATTCAACTGTTTAGCTTAGAACTGCAATGCTAAAGAGCGCACATCGGGAGAGAGATAGAAAGAGAGAGAGAGAGAGTGAGAGAGGGTGGGTGAGAGAGCACAACGCGTAGGAGGCGTTCATTTCCGAAGTAAAATGAACGCACAGTCCAACGAATGTTGCAAAGGCAAACGTGTCTGAACATGCGAGCGCGAGTGTGATATGTACGTGTGTGTGTGTGCGTGTGCCTGCATTGGAACCGGCAGGCAATGGCAAGCAGCCATCGTCAACATCGTAGTTGTGGTCGTCGTCGTTGTCGTCGTCGCCGCTGTCGTCGTCATCGTCGCTGTCGTCGTTTCTGTTGCTGCTGCTGCTGCTGCTTCTGCTATTGGGCTCTCGTTTTGAATTTCAGTTTCAGTTTTTGACTCGCAGTCGCCGCCAACGGACGTGTGCGTCTCGCGTGTAATTTCAATATCCGAATGAACGAATACGAAACTTTTTTCCAACCGCAAAAGACTGACGTGAAAATGTGTGAATGAAAATTTTTGAAATTTCATTGTGAGTTAATGAAAATAAATAATTAATGCCAATCGCAACAACAAATGTACAACCTCCATAAAAACGTGTCTAATACTGAATAAAAGCAAAAGAATACAAAATATAATGAAATACTATTGAATTGTGTGTCTAAAAAAACATAAAAACGAAATTCAATAAGCATAATTATACTTTATAATTGGATTTGGCTTAATTAAAAACGGTAGCAAAACTCGCGTCACGCCAAAAGTGTCAAAGCAAATTACAACAGTAGCAACAACAACAAAAGCAAAGGAACAACAAGAGCAAAGTCGAGTCCTTTTTAATTTGGGAGTTAAAAAACAGCGGGTAAGTCTCTGGCCCCCAACATTAACTGGAATATTCAAAGATGCTGGCTGCCTTCCCAAAAAAAAAAAACACCCAAAGTAAAGAGAAATTAAAATGAGCACAGGGATCTTGAACTCTGCATGCAGATATCTTAACAAAGGAGTGTTGGAAGTTGAAATCGAAGTCAAAGAGTAGGGCAACTACAGTTAGTTGAGTAAAGCTGCCTATGAGTGTCAACGGATTAAGCACAGCTCAAAAGCTGAGCCTGTGGGCGAGAGAAAGAAAACAAGCGTCTGCTCATTGAGTAGGTGGTGAGCAAAGCTTATCAGCAGCTACGGCAGCTTTAAGTTGCCGCTAGCTGTAGATTATCACTCAGGCTGCCTCTCTCAGCTCTCCTTCTTTCTCATTCGTTGTGTGTTACAGTTAGAAGTTGAGGCTATTTTTGTATTTGTTTGTGTAATCCATATGGAATGCAACATGAAATCAAAGAAAGTGAGTTTTTAATAGAGCTCATACTTGTGTGTATTATAAGAGTGAAAATTATGAGTCATAAGGAAATCCATCGAAACATAATTCGAAGAAACTTAAACGGCAGGAAATCAAACATACTGAATATTCGATTTGAAATTCAGCTGATTCTAGGAATTCAAAAAACATAGAGAAAGGTAGATTATGATTATATTCATAGGGCTTCCAGTGCAAAGTGTTGTTCACTTACTTTGTAATAAACCACAACGATTGAAATGTTGTTCTAACTGTTTCCCCACTTTTCCGTTAAACCACAAAAGTGAAAAACAAACAAATCATTTCAGATAGAATGAAGAAGAAGAGTTTCGTAAAAGACAAACCCATCGCCTTAATTCTTGTGGTAGAAGACACAACAAAAGCGCCGCCAAAGAGCTTTAATTATAACCAAATAGAAAAAAAATGTTGAAAAGATGAGGAAAAATACAAAATACCCAGCACTTATGTCATCTACAATACACGCACACACACACACACACACACCTTTGTTTGCCTAAGCAAGCGAGTGTTATGAAGAGGGGAGTAGAGAGGGGCTGCTGTCGATGCTAGAGTTGTACTTTATGTGTGCTTTCTGTCGCTGGCAAAGTGTCAACACTTTTTGTTTTAAGTAAATTTGTTTAAATTATTAGCAAGCAGAGGAGCGCAACAAGTGTGAGGGGGAAAAAGAACCGAGAAGACAAGACAAGCTTGCAACATTTGGCGGCAAGTTCATCATATTTTCTGTGTTATGCTTTGCTCTCGCTCTTTCGTCTTTATCTTCACGCCTTAATCCTTTGGTAAATAAGCCAGTGCTGCCTTGAGCTGCGGCTCATAACTCATAAATTTGCGGCAAATAAAATTTATGCTTCAACGACAAGTGGGCACAGATACCGCAACGAGTATCTGCGTATCTGCAAGATACAAGACGCAAGATACAAGCGCTAAATGAGCTGTTAACCGGGCAGTCCACAGATGCGCAGATAAATAATAACTCAATCTTGTCAGCCTACGCAATGGATGTTGTCTGGATTTTGGGATTGCTGGGATTTGACACACTCGCCGAAAAGGTTAAATGTATCTTGTATCTCATGTGTGTGTGTGTGTGTGTGTGCGAGGGAGTGTGTGTGCTTTAAATTGAACTGTGGGCTTACCTGTCGGCAAATTGAAATTGAATTTTAATTGTCCACACGATCCCAATAGTAACATGACTGCTACACATGTTGACCCTTCTCCTACCATACACGTTCCCTCTCTCTCTTCGCTTCTCTACTGTTGTTTTGTTCTTTTCGTTGGTTGAAGGAATGAGAGAAAAAAGGCTCACAGGATTTCCGTTTGCTGTTTGTTTTCAAATTTATTTCGTTAGCCGCCTGCGGTTGCCCTTACTCAATTTTCAATTCAATACGCTCCACCGTCCACTTAATTAGTATGCCAAGTGCGTTGTTTTCCAGCTGAAATATATTTTATAGAAGCGTTTTTGTAGTTGAGACATAAATTTGTAGGCTGGAAAAAGAGTTGAAGTGGGACTCTTAATGGCTTTATTAAAGTCATGGCCGTGGGAATAGAGAAACAGATAGAAACAAATATAAACATAGATAGATAGATAGTTGACAGCGCTAGAATCAGTTGTGAATTATACGCATTGGTGAAATGATGTCCCAATATGCTAAGCTCCCTGGAAAACACTCTCTAAGCACCTTATGCAAATAGTCAACACAATATTTACAAAAGAAAAAGAAAAACATAAACACAACTCAAAGATGACGAAAGCATGTGCAAAAGGAAAAACAAAACAACGAAACGTACGCGAATATTTGTAACAAATTTTGAAGGGAATAAGCGAAAAGAAAGAAAGAAAAAAAAAAAAGAAATAGAAGCATAAGGAATAAAATGTAAAAAATCTGAAAACAAAATATTTGTTATACGCTTGTAATTTTCTCGCACGAGGAGCGTAAAGCAAAAGCGAAAGCCGTGAAAAAAGGCAGATTTGCATGAGGGGAGAGGGATGGAGACTGTAAGGGGAAGAGGAGAAGGGAGGAGAGTAGGTAAATGCCGACGTTTTTTTCTTGCTTAGCTGCCCTGCGATAGAGAGTGAGAGAGATTGAGAGAGGGGGGAAAAGAAAACGAAACTTTATCACAGCCGTCGCAGGACATGCTTACTGTAGTTTCCACGCTCTCACTCACACTCTCTCGCTCTCACTCTGTCTTGCTTTCGTTCAGTGCGCGCTTTTGCTCTTAATGCTGAGTGACATTGATGTGACATGCCCGTCATCTTCTGTCTCTACTTTTGCTTCCTCTGCCACATCTCCATCCCCAGCTCCGTTTCCACCTTCTCCTTCCTCCTTCCTCCACCTCTTCGTCATTGTCGTTGTCGCTGTCGTTGTCGGCTCTGGACAAACAAGAACAACGGCGCTTTGCTTTATTTAAAAGTTTTGCGTAATGTGGCCGCAGGGGGGCGTGACAATGTTAGTAGCCCAAACACCTCGCCCGACTGGACAAGCACAACAACAAATAATAAATGATATGTAAACTAAGGCAAACTTACTGTACATCTTCTACTTTTTCTTTTCTTTTCTTTTCTTTACTTTTTTCTTTCACTTTTTTTCTACGCATATTTTATAAGAGATTTTGATAATTTGTAGCATGCTCTGAGGCGCACGTGCTTGAAATCATTACTCTTAGCAAACAGAGCTTTAAAGTGACTGAGGAAATAAATATGCCAAGTCTAGGCGAAAGCTCAAGTTAATTGATATTGTTAATTGAGAAAACAACAAAATCTCAAGAATAAACGAATATACTAAATCAATTAGTTACTTGTATTATCGACCTATTAATCAATTCCATTTACTTTTATACATAAGCAATTCCCCTCAACAATTTGCAATATATTTTACTGCCTTGTGTTACCCTTGTTCCACATTGAGCATGTTATCCCGCAGCGCCCATAACACTTAACGTCGTTACCCAAATACCAATTTCCGTATACCGAATACTAACTACATCTAATGTCTCAATTCCCAATGTCGACTACCTGAACTGTCAGAGTCTAGACTCTCTGGAGTTTAGAGTTTTTGGTAACGCACCCATATCAGTTACAGTTTACCTACATCTATTCCACTGGCGATGCCTGAAACGAATTAAAATTACACGTTCTACGACACACGGAGAGAGTGTGAGAGATATAGTAAGAGAACGAGACAGATAGATGGATAGATAGAGCTATGTCGATCCTTGGGACAGACGGACAAAAGAACATTTATCATTGCAGCTAATAAATGTGTTTCTGTTACCTGCGTTGGGTTCTGTTCTGTCTCTGTCTTTCGGTCCCTGCTTCTGACCCCGACGTGGTTTGGCTTTCCAATAGCAACGATTGAGTCATTTAAATGCATGGCAAAAAAGAAACAGAAAATCGAAAATAGAAAAAAACAAAACAAAACAAAACCCAATACAACCCCTGGCATTGTCCAGCTAATTTTGAAATTATGCTCCTTTACCCAATATCGAAGTATCTAATTCTATATGCTTTCTTTTGGGTTGAAGAACAATTCAATTAAATTGTAGACAGCTGTTGTTCTGTTCTTCGATTCTTCAATTCCCTTAGTCTTCCCCCTCTGTTGCAATTGTAAGTATTTCAAGTGCAAAGTCAAAGTTACCAGGCGATAAATCAGATCGGAAAAAGTCTCAGGAAAGTGCCTCGGAGAGTGGAGAGTGTGAGCCTAGCCTAGTTCAATTGATAGGGTTAACCAATAGACAGTGGCTTTAATTGGCCTGAAGTGTTTGTCTCTATAAAAAGGATTTCAATCACTCTCTCTCTCTCTCTCTCTCTCTCTCTCTCTGTGTCTCTCTGTCTGTCTCTTTGTAGCACTTTCACTCTCTATGAGTTCTCTGAGTGCTTCAACTTGAGTGGCGAGCGCAGCTGTTGCTGGGCTTCTCTCAATCCCAATCTCAAATTTATTCTTCACTTTAAGCCAATTATCTAATTGCTTTCATTTCGCTTTGATTCGTTCTTATCACAATGCCAGCTACTGCTAATTGCTGGAGTCACCTCAGCAGGACCTCCGCCGACTCCATCGCCTCCAACCACTCCATCTACTGCATCTACTCCATCTTCTCCTTCCACATTGTGCGTACTTTGATTTCCATTTGCGCTTCCTTGGCGCGTCCATAACATTTCCGCTTTACGCTTGGTCGGACATCTCCCAGGAGACGTTGAATGCGTCCCAGACTTAATCTGGAAACAAATCGATTTTGTTGTCTCGTCTGTCTCCACGCTCTTTCGCTGTCTTCTCGTCTCTTCCTGACTATCGTTTCCTTTCCTTTGCCATTTCGTTAGCAACTTGCAAGTTTTTCAACACGATTTATTTCATTATTTTGGGACCTTCGGGGTTTCGGGGTATCGGGGTTTCGGTTTGAGGTTTGAGGTTTTTAATGGGCCGCTTCAAAGCTAATCAGCAAACAGTTTCAGACAATTCAATCGATTTTGGGAAAATCTTTAACTTGTTGTAGTTGTTTGCTGCTTGTTGCAACTCAGTGTTGCATTAGTGTTTCAATTTTTGTCTCTCTCTTTTTTTTGTTTTTGGTTTTTTGTTTTGTTATTTATTAGTTTGACTTCGTTTCAATTCCATCGCATTCAATTCAATTCAATTTTCTTTACAACATTTCATCTTTGACATGTTTTGTGTGTCTGTCTCTGCCTCGGTCTCTGTATGTTTATCTGTCCGTCTGTTTGTCCGTTTTGTCTGCTGTCATTGTATTTTCGAGTCTCAGTCTCAGCCTCAGTTTCAGTCTCTTTCTTCTGCCCCATGCAACAACAACATTGTGTGTCAGATTCGCTTCGTCGTCTTCGTTTTTAATATCTTTTAATCTCCAATGTCAACAGCGGCTTACATTTGATTGCAAGACAACAACAGCAGCAACAACAACAACAACCGATTGTAGTTTTCAAGATCTTATCAGTGACTTTGCCTCTCTTTCTCTCTCTTTGTCGCTCTGGCTCTCTCCCTCTGTTCTCAATCGCCTTTGCTCTTCACTCAGTGCCACACTCTCTGACAACTGTCAGCTCTCTGTGCAGCTAATTAAATGGCCCAACTGGCAACATATGTTGCCGTTGCCTCCTTGGCCTGCTCTTCCTCTTTCCCCTCTTTCCCCTGCTTACCCCACGCAGCAGCCACAGCCACAGCCTCAGCCACTGCCACATGGTTGTTGATGCCACTCGGCCTCGGACTGCGGACTCTTGAGTTTTCCCCCGGGCTGTCAAGTAGCTGGTAGACAGAGCTTAAGCCACTACGTAATCCAGATAGACCATGGCATTGTTGCTGTGATGGAACCAATTTGGAAGCGATTGTCAGTCTCGACCAGTTATCGATAAAAATGCACTCGAAGCGAGCGATAGGAAAGAAACCGATTGAAATGAAACTTAAGTTAAACTAGGGAAAGATATAATCACGAGAGACAAGTGTCACTTATCGATAACCAGTTAGTTATCGATTGCACACAGCTTAACTAAATGATGCTTACTTACCTGAAATTGTTTAGCTGAAGTTTAGATATGAATAAATAGAATTAGTTGACATGTGAAACATATCGATACCTGATAGTTATCGATATCGAACGGATAGTGAACATATGAACATCCTAGAAACACATTTATTTTACCGATTTCTCAATTATTTTGTCAGCATATGTGTGAAAACTAACAAGAGAACCGCAGCCAAAGGATAATAATAATCGTTAAAGAAAAAACAACAAAACAGAGGGGGGTGAGGAAACCTTTAACTGCAGCAGGGGTTAAAACAATTGCGAATGAGTCGACAGATTTAGGGATACAACAAAAAAAGTAAAATAGAAGGAGAGTAAGAGAGGGAAATGTATATTTAGCCGAACAGTAATAAAATAGGAAGGGATAAAAACAGGACACACGCACAACAACAGCAACAACAACAACAACAGCAACAACAGTGGTAAAAAGCCAAAGCAAATAAAAATAAATATGAAAATAAAAAAAAAATAGAAACGCATTAAACAAAATCAATAAAAATTAACATGAAGCGTTAACAAAATGGAGAGGGTTGGTCCACAGTTGCCACAGTTGTTGGGCGAGGTGAGGAGATCGTTGCAGCGCGATTTTAGGGGTGTGAAAAAGAGGGAGGTGGGCAGCAAATGCTTTTGCATGTGCCAAAGGAAGCGCGACCAGGATCAGGCTAGTTACGTGCCTCGCACTACAGTTGCGAGCTAATGAGATAGCTCAGGGAATGAAAGAAAGCAGAAGGCAGAGCAGACAGCAGAAAGAAACACAAAAAGATGCCGCCCCAGCTGTTGTCCAGGCAGACAGGACAAACCCACACATCATAATCCCTCGACTAACCTCGACTAAATCTCCTTTGATTCCTTGCAGCGTCGCCGCCGTTGAAGGCTGTCCAGCGAGATGACAGCGATCAGGAAACGCATTTGACACGCAGTCAAACGATCTCACACACACCCATCCACACACATACACAAACACACACACACTCACGCACTCGCACACACATACACACACACAATAGCACACTCACCAATAGCGTAAAAAGTGAAATAAACCAAAAACAAAACAAAACAAAACAAAAAGCAAAGAAAACGTGCAACAAATGTGGAAAATGTTGGATACCATGATGGATGCAGATCTCTTTATGTTCGAGTGCGATGAATGCGCTGGGATGCCATTGGCGCCGCCGCCACAGTTCCTCATACCGCCACCACCAAGACCGCCGGCCCTGGCCGAGTTCACGGTGGTGCCACAAGACTGCAACGAGGAGCAACTGGCGCAACAGCAATGGGAGAGCGATGTCTGCCAGGCGATGCCGGTAAGTGTCCAGCATTATGTTATGTTATGTAATGTTACCTAGTGTTCAGCACAGGGTTGCAACCCTCTCGCCTAATAAGCTTGCCACAGCTGTTGCGATATTCTTATTGCTGCCTAACAAGCTGCAAGTGCGAGAAGTGTCAAAATTTGATGTTGCCTTATTGAATTATTGCATGATTCCATTATGCATGCATACAATAATAATGCGCCCCTGCTGCCGCCTGCTTGCTTATTAATGGGATGGCTGGGTAAAAGAGGGGTTACAGAGTTACAGGGTTACAGGGTTGCCCCGTGGGCGTGTCGTGTTGTGTGTGCTTAAAAGTCGAGTGCCAAACACTTCAGCTTGATTGAGGTATTGTTCGCAAAAATCTGCCGCAATTTGGTTCAACAACATTTGCAGTTGATGTTGAAGTTCACTTAACAGTCAACACTTAACACTTAACACTTAACATTAACAGCAACAGTAACAGAGAGTCACAACTGTTAACAGCGGTCTTCTCTCTCTCACTCTCTCTCTTCCTTTTATTATCTTTAGGATAGATTGAAATCGCACTTTCTTTCTTGCAACAGTCTCTCTCACTCTCTCTCTCTCTCTTCACATCACTGTCACTCTCTCTCTCTCTCTCTCTCTCTCTCGATATTGAAATCCTCTCTTTCTTGAAGCATTTTCCTTTCCATATTTCAGTTCCATCAAATAATAATATAATATCTTCTCTCCTTCTTTTTCTCTCTCTCCCTCTCTTTCTCTCCCTCTCTCCCTCTCTCTCCCCCTCTCCCTCTTGCTAACTCTCTCTTCTAAATGCATTAAGAACGTTGCTTCTTGCTACTTAACGCAATTTCCTTGCTCCATTTCAATTCCATCAACTTCTGTCACACTTTTAAAGCCATTTAAGTTTTCAGCTCAAAGGAAAAGTAGTCAACGCCCATTTGGACACGCCCACATGGGCAACCCCAAGGCAACACTTTAAAGTTGCTGTTGCTGCGCCTTCGAAAAGTCCACGCTGTCTGTTGCCAGCGCAACAGCTGTTGCTCTTGTTTGAGTTCCTTTCAGCCAAAAATAAAGCAAGGAGAAGAGAAAAATATATAATACAACAACAACAAAAAACGTCATCATTATGAGGCTGGCCAACACACCCTGCCTACTGACCAGGCAACAACAGCAACAACAACAGCAACAAATTACAATAACAATCAAAAGTTAAGCGTCAGAGTACGAAAAGGACAACCCAAGTAGTTGGCAGCAAGAACAACAACAAAGGTTTCTCTGGAGAGGGGGGAGGGAGGGATGTTCCCTGGCAACATATGGCCACGCATTGAACCTCCCCCCGTTCCCGCAGCTGAACCTTTAAGATTCTCAGCGGTTACACGAAATATTGTTACAAATTATTTGTTGTTGAAAAACTAAAGAGCTAGAAAAGTGGAAAAGTGGAAAACCAACTGAACTGTAACCCGGCACTCGGTCTAATCTCTCTCGTCTGTTTGTTTAGGCAATGAATAAAACACAACAAGAAGAAGTAGAAGAAGAAGAAGAAGAAGAAGCAGAAAAGAACACAAGATCATATTCCACATCAACACTTTGGGTTTGATAACCATATGAGACTCACGTGCCCAAACCAAAGCAAACCAAAAAATCATGTTTCCTCTCATTTATTTGGCCTTCTCTATTTGGGGAGACAATGTCAGCTCCAACACGGCGGAAAACTCGAGTGTTTTCCACTTAATTTTCGACATTTATGTAACAGAAAATGGAAATTATAATAAATAAAAAGTCAACTCAACACTGCGCTGTGTGTGTGGTCCGAGATAACGATGGATCTTGCTTCGTTGTGTGGGCACTTGAAACTGTCACTAGTTCCCTCTCCCTCTCGCTTAGCTACGCTCCCTCTGCTCTCCTTCTCTCTGCCTCTATCTCTCTCCCTCTCTCTCGCTCTCTATTTCTCTGGCTCGCTCTATTTCAATCTATCATTGCTTAGTTGAATTATGCTGACAAATCAAATGTTCAAGCATCACTTAATTTGTTTCCTCCAGTTCCCATGAGTTGCGTTCTAGTTATCGTTTATCGTTTATCGTATATCGAAATGCAATTTCATGCTTCCACTCACTGCCATTGAGGTAAATTCGTCGAAATCTGTGCGAAGCAGCTTAAATTCAATTGCCATCAGCATCAATTTAATGGATTAGCGTTAAAAAATGCCAAACTCAAGTCAGTACGGTGAGCTAGAGGTGGCAAAGGGGCGGGGGCGTGGGGAGATGACGGAGAGCTGATGGAGCTAGGGGCAGTTAGAGGTGCTTGTCGTGTGCGTTTTTTTTTTTTGTGAAATTCTCTCATCAAATTGATAAGTTTAACGGGAATTGTGCCAATTTGGCAGAGCAACATGTGTGTGTGTGTGTGTGTGCGTCAGCGTGTGTGTGAGTGTGAGTGTAATTGTCAACTGCTGAAGCAGGCGAAATATGCTGTAATTTTAGATACCCATTGATACTTGAAAAGCTATCATTTGCACTGCAACATCTCAGTTTCCATCTCAGTAAAAATATACCCCACTGCACAGCTGACTGGCGAGGGTATACAAATCTTTAAAGTCAAACGGAAGTGGCAGCAACACGCAAAGGATTCACCAGAGACACACACCCACACTCACACACACACGCACACACATATAGATTGGGAAGGACGACGCGTCAAACATGCGAAATTAAATTTGGAGCGCGTCGCGAGCATTCCCCGCTGCTCCGTCCTCCCTTCGCTGCTGCGAACATCGTGACAAGCAGTGCACAAAAAAAATATATATACGGTACATAAAGAAGAAGCAGCAGAGGCAAAGGCGACGCGCACTGATTGTAAAGGGGCGTGGCAGCCAAATAATCCTTTCTTATTTTCATCTGTTTTTTTTTCTTGCTTCTCTTTCTCGTTGTGCAAAAATATTTCAACTTACTAAGAGAAATTGCTTTAAATAAACACAGGACTGAAGAGGAAAATGAAGAAGACGAAGAAGAAGCAGGAGTAGAAGGAGAGGGGGGAGTGCAAATGGCCTGACATTGATATCAAATGTCGTGCGAATGCTCGCAAATCGCATTGTCTAAGGAATGTTGCATAGTTTTGTTGTCTGCTTTTGGGCGCAAACATGATGATGACGAAGGAGAAAGAAGAGAAAGGTTTTTCATGTTGTTTACAGTTGACACAGAGCAGACACAGCTGCAGACAGGGCACACACACACACATACACACAGCGAAAACGGAGTGAAAAATCGTTGGGAAATTTGCTTTGACAATAACAAAATTGAATTTATATTTACATATAAAATATAGTTCTGTCTCTTTCTCTCTCTCTCTCTCTCTCTCTCTCTCTGTGTGTATTTATGAATCTTTTATCTCAAATCCTTAAATGATTTCTTATTACAATTTGGGAACAAGTGTAAAGTTGGCACTACAAATAGTTGCATGTTTCCCAATTCTCTTTTCGCTTTTCTACACTCATTTCATGCAACTTTCTGAGCCTAAAGCTAATTGAAAATAAAGAGTAGAGAGAAAGCTGTAGATGTAGAGTGAGGGAGGGGAACAGAAGTTAACACGAATCGAAACGAATGCATCTCAATCACAAGTTGTTTCCAAACAATTGCACTGTCAAGTGGTTACAAAACTGCGTCAAGTTGCCAACCTAAACACCACCCACCACGCCTGCCCAAGCCACCATGTGGCAGAGAGAGAGAGAAAGAGAGAGAGAGAGAGATGGGTGCTTGGAAGTACAGTCGATAGACACGTGCTATGAAATCGAAGTTGGGTAACACTGGCTTTCGTCTAGTGTTGAAAAAGGCGTTACACACATGCAATGTGCATGTAGGAAACTTTTCGCCATGTTATCAACGTGCTCAGCTATCGTTCGTGTTGTTGTTGTTGTTGTTGTTGTTGTTGTTCTTGTTGTTGTTGTTCTTGTTGTTGTTGGCTGCAAATGGCACGTGCTTTGTTGCAAGCCTCCAACACTTGCAATTGTTTTCCAAATGGAGCGAACGTTAAGGGGGGATAAGAAAAAGAGATTGAAAGAGTGGCAAAGTTTTGTGTTTTTCATCAGGAACAGGAAAATGAAAACGCATTGTGCGAAAAGTTGTTAACTTTAAGTTGCTAGGTAAAAAAGGCACGAGGCAACTGGCAGGTGTACAATTTCGCTTAGTAACGGCAACATTTTGACAACTGAATTTGATGACTTGGCAACCCTATTTGTATGGCATCTTCTCTTCGCCCTCGCTCATTTAATGGCCTACTCGGAAATGTTCTTTATGCATTCGCAGTGCCCTTGAGCCTCAAAGAATTTTTCATGATTACAAAGTTTTTCTCGAAGCAGGCAAATGGCAAGTGGCAAATGGCGTTTGCCAACACTGTCTGCTGTGTTAATTCTCTTAATGCCGCAAACTTTTATGCCATAATTTCTTATATACTCGTAATTCCCATTGCTATTCACATTTTGGCCTAATGCCTTCTGACTTAATTATTTTATCGCACAAGTTGGCAGCACTGTGTTGCTTATTTGCCTTCACATAAATCGTTCAAACTGTTATCGTTATCTCCGGCCAGTGTTTGCCCCTCCCCCGACTCAACGCACATTAGAAATTTATGATTGCGGCTACCTAGACTCGAGTCGACTCCACTTAACTGGATGGAAAACCTTCAATCATTTTCCTACTGAAAAAAAAAGAACAGCGCGCTTATCTAAGCAAACAGAGGACAGTTGTTGTCGTTGTTGTTATCAATAAGAAGCACAACTCTTTGAGGTGGCAAGGGGGTGGGGGCAGTAGGGCAACCACGGCATAGTTTGTTCTGTTTGAGTTTTTATCTGAACTCGCTGCTAATCCACAGTTGCAGCTGACGGCGGCAGTTGTAAGTTGTCGCAGCTCAATCCCTCCGGCTACTCAGGCAGCTCATTTGTTTGCTTGGAAATGAGCATTACAAATAGGTAACTCGCCCTCTTCCCTATTTATATAGATTTATCGATTATCAACGCACACGAAATGCGGTGGAAATGCGAGTGAAAGGAACGAAAGAAAAGAGAATTGAAACCAAACGAAACAAAAGAAATTGTTTTCTTGATTTCTTTAGACTTTTTTTTTTTGGGTAATCTACTGTCGTAATGTGTAGGTGAGTGACAGTCGAGCATTGCCGAAATGAGAGCAGGTTAGACACGCAAATATATGTGTTGTAAATGTATTATACTCGTAATATACTAGAGATTATTTCCTTGTCTTTAATTCAGTCTCAAGCATCTATATTTCGCTGCATTGTTCATCGAACTGTTCGTAGGGCACTCGACAAGCCTGTGAAACCGCAGCTTCTGTAACTTGTTGGTAGCCCTACCCCAGCCAGCACTTCACAACACTGCCGCAATGCCCGACAGAAACTCATTAATCAATTTGATTACGCGCAATGAGAGCTTTGAGACTTTTGACTCTCCCCACAAAGCAATGCAACACTTCCCCCTCTTCGCCTGCTCGCCCCATCGTCTCTTTCACTTTTCCTCACGCATAATTGTTTAATTTATTGTTATTTATTTGTTTGACTCAGTTTCATGCGGCGATTTGTCTCTAAATTGTTTTCAAAACATTTTTCCCAAAATACAAAAAATGTTTTCAAAATTATATGATAAGCGAATTGAAGTGTTGGAAAAGGAGGGGTGGTGGAGGGGCCGCGTGCATCTTACAGCTACCAGTTGCCCCTTCTTTCTCAATATTTTAAAGTTTAAACATTTTTGCCATGAGGCAACGGCTGCTGTCAATATTTTTATAGCTTATCTCGCTTTTGGATGAATTGAAATTGGGAGCGGAATTATGCTTTGTTTCCCCCATCCCCCCTTCCCCCTTCCCAACCGTTTCAATCGATCGCTTGTTCCCCTTTATTTGTTTGTTTACACTCTTTGTAGAGTGACAAAGAAAGAATGGGGAAGTAATGATAAGGGGATAAGGGGTGGAGGGGTGGGCGATAAGCGATAAGCAGTGCTCGCTTCCGCATTGAAAACTGTGCCAACGCAGTTGAAAGTGCAAATAAATCAACGAAAATACGAAAACTATTTGTTAATAAATTAGTGTATGCACAAAATGCATAACAAATTAAAGTGTGGCCTACATATATACTATGTAAACGGATGCATCTCTCTCTCTCTCTCTCTCACTCTATCTCTCTCCCTCTCTCTCCATCTCCCTCTCTCTCTGTGTGCGTGTACACACTGACTCGCATCACAGTTGTGCACACACTGGCTGGCGAAATTATTTGCACAGCTGTCAAAGCTTGACCTCATTTCTCTTGAGCGTCGCTTTTGTTTCTCTTCGCTCTCACCAAAATATTTTTCAATGCTTTTTGACTGATTTATGATGCGTATCTGATTGTCTCTCTAGTTGTATGTGTGTGTGAGCGTGTGTGAGTGTGTGTGTGTGATGTGTGTTTATCTCTTTGGTCAATGACAGGTGCATGAAGCTTTGCGTTATTTTTGTTTTTCAAACGCAGATCAGATCAACTTTAAAACCACTTTGCAGAGGAAATTTCAATTGTTAGAAAACCGAAAAATAAATGAATACAAAATACAGAAAATACAGAAATTCCAAATGACAAAATCCGGGTGCATTGTTTATCTTTGACAGACGATATAGATTGGGATTTATAACAGAAAGCCAAGTTCAGTACAGTTAATACTGGTCGGAAAAATGTTTTCACATTTTGGCTCTTGCATAGGCAAAAATTTCCGCACTGACCTTAATTTCAATGATTGCCAAAAGAAATTTCCTTCTGCTGCCCCTGTCCCCCGCCAGGCCGTTAAAATCTCAGAAATGTTGGAGGGAAAAAGGTTAACAGCCGCGTTCGCTTTGTTTGCATTTCGTTAGGCATATTTACCGAAATTTTGTTGTTGTTGCTGCTGTAGTTGTTGTTGTTGTTGTTGTGATTGTGGTTGTTTCATTTCTGTTGGTATGCAAAATGGCTTTGTGTTTGAGTTTGAGTTTGAGTTGCGTCGTGATTTGCATCGTCTTCAACTTTTTAGACTATGAACTAAAAGTTCAAAGTCTATTAGGTTTGACGAAGGCGAAATGTGCGTAACAGGCAGAAGGAGGCGTGGCAGACCCTATAAAGTATATATATTCTTGATCAGCATCAACAGCCGAGACGATATAGCCATGTCCGTCTGACCGTCTGTCCGTCTGTCCGTCTGTCCGTCTGTATGAACACCTAGATCTCAGAGACTATAAGAGCTAGAGTAACCAAATTTGGTGACAACACGTGTTTAGTTTGCAGGCAGATCGAAAGTTTGTTTTAGATTTTTGCCACGCCCCCTTCCGCCCCCGCAAATCGAAAAAACGTATAACTGAAGCTACCGACTTTAGATTTAATTCAGATTTGGCACATATGGAGAATGTCCTTTTCCGGACGTTTTCTAAAAATTTCAGCACGATCGGATCATAAACATAGAAGATATTAGAATGAATGATCACCATTTTCATGGCACCTCTGCGGCCAAAATTGCCGCACAGGCGCGGGTTCGAATCCCACTGCTGACAATTCCAAATTACATTTTTTAATAATTTTAAATTAATTACTTTCATTTTATATATACATATATTATTAATTTTGCCTTATTTGTCAGAAAATGTTAAGAATTTAAAAGAAAGCAATAACCAAATTTCGTTAGAAATTCGTATACATATATGTATATATATGACAAATGCAAAAACTCGTGCTGTATATGTATTGACGTTGCCGACTGCGCAGTATGTAAGGCGGTGGCTCAAGCTATAGGACGTACGATTTGCGTGTGAGAGGTCTGCGGTTCGAATCTCGTGCATCCCAAACAAAATTTTTATGTTTTTAAAATTTTATAAAAGCAATATATATGCACAAGACGCGTTTTTAACCACCAATTGATTTGTCAGCATAGTTTTCATAAGCATCTCAGTAAAAACAGACGCGCGCTGTACAGTTACAGTTATACGTGTATACACAGCAACGCGCAAAAAAAGGAACGGTTGTTTGTTTTCCCTTTCGCTCTTGCGCGCTCACTCACTATTGCTGCTCTCTTCCAAGAACGAACGATAATGAGTTGAACATTGCTTAAGCTTATTTGGCTTTAAATTAGTTTTATATTTGCTTTATTTTTTTGCTTTCCCCGATTAGTTCATAGTCTACCACAGACGTTGTACGACTGTAGCTGCCTGACTTGTTACTTTTACTTTTCACTCAACGCTAAGTAACTTCAATTCATGCTCTTTTCATCACACTCACTCTCTCTCTCTCTCTATTTTTCTTACAGATTCTGGATGCCAGCCTTTACAGCAGCCAATCACTGGCCACCTCAGCGATGATATGCGGTTTTCTCACTGCTGCTGGTGCTCATTGTGCTCATCTCTTCACTATTTGTCTGGAAGTAAGTATCATTGATTTACATAGGTGCAAGCAGTGCAGACTGTTAATTTTATGCGAAAGCTCTCTGTCTAAGCAGAGAGCATGTAAGAGTACGCTTAAGCTCTTTAACAACGATCTCTGACTTAACATAACTCAATTGCACACATTTGCAGCCCACACATATTGTAGTTTTATCGCTCCCCCTCTCTGTGTCTTGTTTGGTCTTGTCTTGGCTATTGATGTGGTTGTGGCCGCTTGTGGGCAACTTTTACCATTGCAGGCACTGCAACATGTTGCATGTGGCATGTTACGGTCTGCACTTTCTGATTTATGCCAACCAACAATGGGGCGTAACTATTCACAGCCAACTCACAGACATAGACATACTTGTAGATCCCCAGCTGGCGATAAGACCAACAACTGCTTTAATTAAGTGCCTGCTAAAATAATAATACAAATAATAATAATAATGATCATAATACAGCGCGCTATAAATAACTATTGCGCTGCAATTTACACAAATTCTTTGCTGGGCAAGTGTTGGGTCATCCAAAAATTTGGCGCCATATGAAAAATGCATGCGATGCGCCAAATGCGAAAACGAATAAACGTTATAAACTATGCATGCACGTGTGTGTATAAATGTAACTGGGAAAACCCATTTGACAAAGTCGGAAAAACAAACGAGTAAACGAGCAGCAACAACACTGAGAGCAGCAACAAAAACAACAACAAAATGGCGACCAAACGAAAATTAATGTAGTCTACTTTCAAGCGCTGACCTACATGTGTGTGGACATGGCATCTGTATGTGTATGGTGTGCATGTGTGTGTGTGTGTGTGTGTGCGCGCTCTTAAAACCAAAACTAAATTAAATTGAAATTTTAAATACACATGGCAAAAATAAAAGAACGTGAGAAATGGCCCCACCCCTCTCCTGTCCTCCTTACGTATGCACAGTTAAATCAACTTTTTGGCAGCACAAAAAAACAAAACAATTTACTTTCCACAAAAAGAGAAAATGAAAACTCTCAGATTGCAAACCCAATGAAATCTGTAGCAGAAATAACCGCAGTAAAAGCAAACGCAGAGCGAGCATGAACAAATGAGTGCAAAGAACAGAAAAAAGTAGCAAAACCAAAAACAAACAGCTCCATGCACGTTCCGCTGCTTGAATGTAGTTTGCATGTGTGAGAGAGCAGCAAAAGAATTTTGCACGCACAGCAAACGGTCGACATTAAAGAGAGCCCAAACTGTTGAGCTGGTAAACGGGTAGCGAGTAAACGGGTGAACGGGTAAACGGGTGAACGGGTATGAGTAGGCAGGCAGGCAGCCTCTCTCACATCGCTTGTACAACACAAAGCGAGGCTTTAAACCCTTCATTCAGTTCTCTCTGCCCATATCTCTGTGTATGTGTGCGAGCGAGTGTGGTTGTTCATCTGCAACTGTTTTCTTTGCTCTCTTTGCATGTGAATTAAACACTAAACATTTATTTGTGTTTATGAATGTGCGCAAGCAGCTTTTGGCTTAGTTTCTGACTTCAACAGACTTTACCGACTTTCAATGTAACTTTACTGCTCTTAAAGCTAAACTCTTTAGCTTAAGTTCACCAACAGCTTCTCCATCTCGCTTCGTCTCTCATTAACATCAACAAGTGTTCGAGTAACATGTTAACAAAGTAAATAAGAGCAAGACAGAGAGAGAGAGATAGGAACAACAACAAGAGCACTGCTGGCCATCGATTTTGCTGTAATGCCCAAAAATGGACAATATTCATGGCACCGTTATTCAGCAGGAGAAAGAAACTGTGTGAGAGAGAGGGGGAGGGGGGAATACCTAAACAGTTTCTACAAACGATTTTCATACATATTCATTAAAGTTTACTAACCGCACGAACGCACAGTCCCACAATGGGAGTTGGGAGGCGTGGCAGGGCGACATAGCTGCCACACACACGCAAATGTTGCTAGTGTTGTTGCTGCTTCTGCTGTTGTGCTTCATCATTTCTGAGGTTATGGCCATGACCAAAAAACACACACACACAGAGAGTACGACGAGCATCTTTATTACACACAAGCACACACACACACACACACGCATACAGATAGCAAAAGCTGCTGCTGCTTTAAGTGTTGCCCCAAAAGTTTGCCCCATTTGCTATCTGCATGTGCGTGAGGCTCACACCATGTGTGTCTGTGTGTGTGTGTGTAAATGACTATGAATGTCCAGCGCAAAAAAGAAAGAAGCGAACAAAAAAATAACAGCATAACAACAAAAACAACAATAACAACTTGAGGCTAGCGCCATTTTTGTGGCATTTATGATGTGGCGCATTATTTTTGCCTTTATGGGCCCCAACACACACACACACACACAACCACCCACACACATCCACACACACACAAAACCTTGCAGAATAGCAGACAAATAAATATGAATATAAATAAATATGTATGTGTATCTACTCATGCATGTGTGTGTGTGTGTTTGTGTGTGAGTGTGTGTTATCGTGTTGCGTGTGCCTCTCAGAAAGTACTATAAATAAAATACAAACTAATTTTATTTATATTTTTTCTTCGCTACAAATAAAATAATCATAATGTCAACACATTAAATCTGAAGTTGTTGATTGTCGGTGTGTGCGGGGGGAGGGGATGCATAAAAGTACCTATGGGACATTTAATGATTAGGAATTTATTTGAAGGAAATTTTACTATATCCCATGCAAATGTCCCTTAAGGAAATTTTACAACGATTTAACGCTAAAAATGTTTTTTAATTGTTGTAAAAATGTCGCATTTTGTTGCTTTTCACTGTTGTTGTTTGTTAACTGTTTCATAACCATAAATTGTCTGTATTATGAGTTGTAATTACCTTAATTATTTTAATAAACCGCCAGAGTGTTGAAATTTCCCCTCAACCCCCACTCCACACTCAACGCCCTTTGCTTTATTGCTTTTTTTTGTTTCTGT